>JAURVB010013234.1:0-118449 GCA_033002965.1 Piper betle | reverse complement strand
TCATGAGGAAAATCAATAACTTGAAGTTGTTAAACAATCGGTTAAACAACTGGTTGATCAACCACCTCCATAAGAGAACGTTGATGAACCATTAAGAAGATAAGATAGAGTGAGAAAATTAGTAATATCTAACAATTTTGTTATTTACTTACAAGAAATTGACTATAATATTGAGAAGAAAATGACCTTAATACATTTTCACAAACGATAGATGGTAATAATTTAAAATTATGGTATAAGCCAATGAAGGATAAGATTGATTTTATAGTTGCAAACCAAATCTGAGATCTTGTCAAGTTGCCTAATGGGATAAAGGCTACTGATTGTAAATGGATTTTAAAACCAAGAAAGATATATTAGTCAACATTGAATAATATAAGGTAAAACTTGTAGCTAAATGATTCACAAAAAAGAAGGAATTGATTATCAAAAGACTTCTCCTCCCATTTTAACGTATCATCATGACACTAGTATCATATTTCAATTTTGAATTACATGAAATGGATGTGAAAACAACTTCCCATTTTAACGTATCATCATGACACTAGTATCATATTTCAATTTTGAATTACATGAAATGGTTCTTAATGAAGACTTAGAGGAATAGGTTTATATGAAATAACCCAAAGGGCTTTCTTCAATTGATGATAAACATCTTGGTTGTAAGCTCAAGAAATTGATATATGGACTCAAACAAGCCACCTACTAGTGGTATCTTAAATTCCATAATGTAATTTCTTTATTTGATTTTGTTGAGAACATTAAGGATGTGGGTAAAACATCTTATATCATTGACATTAAGAATCATAGGGATATATCTCAAAGTGTCTTGGGTTTATCTCATAAGGCTTATATCAACAAGATTCTCGAGAGATTTCAAATGAGTAATTGTACATTTTCAGTAACTCCTATAATGAAATGAAACAATTTTAATTTGGGTCAATGTCCAAAAGATAAACTTGAGAGGGAACAAATGAAAAATATTTCATATGCTTTAGTTGTTGGAAACCTTATGTATGCGTTAGTATGTATTAAACTAGAGATTACACTTGTTAGAATGTTGGGGAAATATTAAAATAATCATAACATTGAGCATTGGCGAGTTATAGAGAAAGTTATAAGGTATCTTTAACAAACTAAAGATTACATGCTTACATATAAGGGATCTTTTTGCTTTGGAGGTCATTGGATACTCGAATCCGGATTATACTGGTTGAACTAATTCTCGTAAATGTATATCCAGATACATCTTCATGCTTGTTAATGAAGCTGTATCATGGAGCCTTATCATGGAGAAGTGTAAAGTAGACTTTAGTCTCCACTTCTAATATGAAAGCCGAATTCGTTGCATATTTTGAGGCTATATCACAAGTTGTTTGGTTGAAGAGTTTCATATCTGGGCTTTGAGTTGTTAAGTTTATCTTAAGACCATTAAAGATATATTGTGATAATTCAAATGTTGTGTTTTGCTAAAAATAATAAGAGTGAAAGTCAAAGTAAACACATTGATATTAAATATTTAGTCATTAGAGAGTGCATTAAAGCGAATAAAGTGTTTATCACACACATTAGCACTAAATTGATTATTACAGATTCTTTGACAAAATACATGTCACCAAAGATGTTTAAGGATCATGTAGATCATATGAGATTTGTTGAATTTCAAGTTTGATATGTAATACTGTGTATATAACATATTATTTGTTGAAAGTCTACAATTTATTTATCTTCTCATTATGGTTATATACATTATATTAGAGAACGATCAAAGTTGTTGAACATATATATAAAATACATATGTTTGGACCCGAATAAGCATTGTGGGCTTATTCATAAAATTTAAATCATGTTATAGGTTTCTTAAAAGTATTTTACATTGTAATACATAAAAGGTAATACTTAACTAAAGAAGACTTAGAACTATGATTCATATATAATACTCTGTTTTAAAATATTAATATTTTGGATAATATTATGTATGATGATATATGTTCGGTCTAAGTGAGAGGATGTTAAAATTTTTATTTTATCTTTACGAGGTCCTCATCGTATATAGTTTATTTATTATAATCCAAATATATAATTAATGGTATAATTAAGGATAACTATCACAAGGTGGTTATTTATGTAATTTCTTAATGAGAGAAGTTTAATACAATATTTTTCTTTAGGGTCCCTGATTTATATATATTTTTTGTCTTTGTCTAATATCACCTTAGAAGTGTAACATATTAGAAGATTTAAAGAGTATTTGTGAAAATATATAAAGAAAAGAGGTATGATTTGTTTATTATAAATATATTTACAATGAATTTAATATACCAACCATGTAAGTGCGTATGGGCTGCGATTTGAGAGATGTGCACGAAATGAAGTTATTAATATTGTATATGAACCAGCTGTCAGCTCTTCCTCGATGTTCCGTCAAGGGAGTAACTGATGTTATGCTATTTTATATATCTAGCTAGCCTTAATAACTCGCCGCTCTACTTCTTTCTCCCATCAATTATGTCCAACTAGCTAACTACTTCACCTAAATACGGAGAACAATCATAAAAGCTAGAGGGCCATCTTTGCCGAGTATTGAAATTTTTCCAATCAAGTAATTAAACTGGCCTCCAAGAATTGGAGTATAACATTCATGATTTCTACAACCCCTTAGCAATCACTTAATTTGGCCTCTAATTTTGGTCCAAAATGAAGAGAATTCTCCTCTTCAAGACAACCGTTTTCAGAACTTGTAGTTGCAAATTGCCTCACGCAATAAACTCCCTCGGCCATTATAAGATATTTTCACAATTTATGATAAATGGTCCATAGGGTATGCTTATATTTAGTAGACTGCTTATGCAGCTAGGTGATCACAATCAATGCAACAAGTACTACCAGCAAAAATGTCAAAACCTCTCCAATATATATAATCACTATCACAGGTTATCATCATATAAACTACATAAACTTATTTGCCACTTCGGAGATGATAATTATAGATACTTATCATATGCATATATATATAACTTAAGATGTAAAATCTACATGAAACGTAGTAATAATTAGTGATGATATGTATTTGGAAACGTTAAGCAATGGTCTATATAGTATTACTGAGGCACAAATTAGCATACGACATTGCTTCATGTATTCTTGCAATGCCGTGGTATGAAATGGGGAAGGAAAACTCAAACTAGCCCTAGAAGCAAAAAATGTACCCCATACATATATTCAATCCGTCTTCCGAATCATGTGATCATGATTGAGAAATCGAACTAGCTGTATGCTGAGGCGGTAGGGAGCATAACGGGTCACTTCAACGATTTTTAAGTATCTTTAGTCTAAAGTCTATCCGTCTATCTCATGGCTTTATAAACAAGATGTGGTCATGCAAACGCCAATCTGATGGGATTAATTTCACGGTTGGGAGAGCAAGAGCGCTGCACTAAATACTACGTCCATGATCTTTTCTAAGCTTGTCATGTCGTTATATTTTTCATGTATAATCGGTACTACTCATGTCCTACAATATTGGTTAATATATAAAACACAAATTCTGATAAACTATATATATACTCCTTATTCTATAATTTACTAGCAGCAGATGGAGATACTAATTACAAAATAACGGACTTGCACACTTCACTGACCCTATTTATTTCCTCGTTTGGATAATTCTCCTAAGAGCCATCTGATCAGAACCTAGTTTTTCTCGATCCAAGAAGGATATTCCGATTCCAGAGTGCCAGGAAAATGAGCAGTGACCCTTTCCCAATAACTTAAAAGAGAAAAATTATGCAGCTCTCAACCCCCAAGACAAAACTAGTGGTCATCATCTTCGTCTCCATCCACACTTTCCGGTTTTGCGCCATTAGCTATAATTTGGAGGTTGAGATCAAGAACTTTCGCTTTCAATTCTGGACCCAATAGCACATGGCGCTGTTTAGCTCTGCCGAGAGTTAATAAGACAAGAATCAGGTCAATGAAGCAGGTGTACCCATTACTCCATACCTCCCTAAATAAACACACTACTCTAATTGATCCCCACTACATATATATATCACATTCACTTCTTCTGCTATATGAGCACCCAAAGGAGATTAGTTTTAAGTATACAACTCAAACGCCATTCATATTTGTGCCCATATGCAGAGAAGATTGTGATATGTCATCGATGTCGAACAGTACTATGAGCAGATCAGTTCACCATTTTCTCTTCCAAGAGCTCCCTACTCATGCAAAGCTCACAGACTTGGGGTTCGCCATGTTGGGCCTCTTCGTCTTCAGCGCCATGCTTCAAAGGCTTTCCAACAAAGGCCCCATGCTATGGCCCGTGCTGGGAATAATCCCTACCCTCTTCTTCCACATTAACGACCTCTTCGAGTGGGCAACCAGGGCACTCATCAAGTGCAATGGTAGCTTCTACTACCGAGGTATGTGGCTTGGTGGAGCTCATGGCATTCTCACTATAGATCCCGCAAATGTGGAGTACATGCTCCGAACAAGGTTCACCAACTTCCCTAAAGGTATGCATGCAGTACTGTTGTGCAAAAAATGAAATAAAACTTTTTAAGTAAAACTCGTGACAAAAAAATATTAAATAATTTTATGCTTAGAGTGATTTGTTGCATAACCAACAAAATGATAACATTTAAGGATTTGATTAATGTCTAAAATTTTCAAATTGCTCCTATGAGTGAGTCTATACTTTTGAATCAATTTTTTTGTTAAACTTTGTAACTTACTAGCAAAAGTATTAATATTTGTAACTTATGAAGACCCAACTAGTATACTAGTAGGTAATTAATTTGACATTAATTAAGATGAGCTAATTAAGAGTTCAAACTGATGAAGTCATATGTATCGAATTGACATAATGCACTCGTTTATTTTAGCTCTGATTAGTACATTATCTAGTCACCAAATTAATAAAATTCAAGTATTATTCGAGCTATAAAAAATAAACAGGAGTTTAATTAGGTACAACCGAACTAGCTAAAAACACACGATTTGTTAGGCCAAGGAGGCCGTGCAAATTGGTTGAAGCGATAAATTTATCAAAATATATTTACAGGAAAATATTATTGGGAGAGGTTTAAAAATTGGTTGAAGTGATAAAATTATCAAAATATATTTCCAGGAAAATATTATAGGGAGAGGTTCGCCGACCTGCTTGGCAATGGCATCTTCAACGCCGACGACGAGGCGTGGCGTGAGCAGCGGCGGGCGGCGACGTCGGAGATGCACTCGGCAAGGTTCGTGGAGTACTCGGCCAAGACCATGCAGGACCTGGTGCACAACCAGCTGCTAAAGCTGGCCAGCAAGCTCGCCGCAGCCGGAGACGCCGTCGACCTCCAAGACGTCCTCCTCCGCTTCACCTTCGACAACATCTGCACAGCGGCCTTCGGCGTCGACCCTGGCTGCCTCGCCGTCGACCTCCCCGAGGTCCCCTTCGCCAAGGCCTTCGAGGAGGCCACCGAGCAGACCCTGTTCCGGTTCATGGTCCCTCCCTTCGTATGGAAGAGCATGAGACTCTTCGGCGTCGGGTCGGAGAAGCGGCTCCGAGAGTCTGTCAAGATCGTGCACGAGTTCGCTCAGAAGGCCGTCACCGACCGCCGGAGCGAGTGTCGGAAGCTGGGCGGGTTAAAAGATCGATCCGACCTCCTATCACGGCTCATCGAAGCCCAACAAGGAGACGAGTACAAGTACTCTGACAAATTCTTGAAGGATTTCTGCATCAGTTTCATTCTTGCAGGAAGAGACACAAGCTCGGTTGCACTTGCATGGTTTTTCTGGCTCATTCACAACCACCCGAGAGTCGAAAACCTCATCTTGCAAGAGATAACATCAATTGTCGATCTGAGACATGAGAAGGCGACGATCAAGAGCAGTACCACCCTGCAGACAATATCTCATGATGATGTGGTATTCACAGTGGACGAACTAAAGAAGATGAACTACCTCCAAGCAGCTCTTTCAGAGGCGCTGCGCCTATACCCGTCTGTTCCAATCGACTTCAAAGAAGTACTAGAAGACGATGTCTTCCCCAGCGGGGCGTCGGTGAAGAAAGGGGCGAGGGTGCTATACTGCATGTACTCAATGGGGAGGTCGGAGGCCATATGGGGGACGGATTGCAGGGAGTATAAGCCGGAGAGGTGGATCAAAGAAGGGCAGTTCATGAGCGAGAACCAGTTCAAATACGCCGTGTTCAATGCCGGGCCGAGGCTTTGTGTGGGGAAGAAGTTTGCATACATGCAGATGAAGATGGTGGCAGCGACGGTGCTGGCTAGGTACTCGGTGGCGGTGGTGGAAGGGCATGTGGTTGCACCCAAGATCACCACCACCCTCTATATGAAAAATGGTTTGCAGGTCACCTTCAGACCCAGAAAACATGATCTTAATCAGCAAACATTAACTACGAATGTTTCACTGCAATAAGCCTAGATTATTGCGAAAAGGAGGTTGTATCTGGTGATGGTATAAACTGGTTTGTTGTTTTTGGCAAGTTGACAGCTACCATACGTTGGCTATGGTATATATATGTATGGGTTTGGCGAAATCAAAAGGAGATCAGAGGGCAAAATTTAAATGCATGACTGGGACGTGCGTAGGTATATACGTACATTTGCATGGAGATGTTTAGGACAGATCGACGTAAGTTTAATGTGATTTGAACACCAGTATTCATTCATCATCAAAAGTAGAAATTTTGACGATCAAAACATATACGCACCTGGTGCAGCTAGGTTGCGCGACAGGTCAGTTTTGCAAGTTGATAGATCGATCAGTTGCAGGCGAACCCAAAATGCAGTACACCGAGTTAATTAGCAAGTCACTCGCTACGACTTCAAAATAATCAATAATTACCTCAATCATCGTCACATAGTAAATATTTTCTGTCGGCAACTTCTTGTTCAGTCGGTATCGACCAGATTGCTTTATTAGACTGCCAAGCTCTTAATGTGCCAACAATCCAGACCATGTCACAACAATAGTATTCATGATCTGATAGAAAATACCGACTACCATCACATTATTTAAATATTACTCAAAATACCGGAAGAAGTGCAATCATCAATATCTATCTTTCTATAGATTTATATTTATAATTTTATATTTATAAATAGTAATTTATATTTATATTTGAAACTTATTAATAATATATATTAAGAATATACAAAATTAATTTCAAAATTATTGCTATATTATTTTTTAATAAAAATAATGAATATTTATTTAACTTTAACAAAATATATAGTTGCATAAAAATACTAAAAGTAATTTTAATTTTAATAAGTAAAAAATTTTAATAACTAAATAAAATTTATTTCTTAAAATATTTTTAATTGGAATATAATTATACTCTAAGTTTTGTTAATAATAAAAATTAATATGTAAATAAATAAATATATTAAAATTTATTAATAATTTTAAAAATTTTAATTTAGGTAGAATTATAATCCAATGTTTTGTAATAAATAATAATAATAATCATTATTATTATTTTAAATTAAATAAGTATTAAAGAGCCCATAAAACTATTACGGGGCTAGAATCAATAGTAATCTAAAAAAGACTGAATTACGATAAGGACAAAGGAAACTCCTACTAGCTAAAAGATAATTAGTCAATAAAGATCTGAATGCATATCAATCCAAACAAAACTAATCAGATCATATACCTAAATACGTACAAATTAATTAAAACTTGATAATGTTGAAAATACATCACTCCTATCGTACAAATAGATCATACATCATATCTAAACAGCTTATATATATATATATGGGAAAATGTTTCCTAAGCGAAAGGCAGAAACCTTTCCTGCAACAAACTTTCATCTAAACCGTGTTTTCAAAAGGATGGTCCAGATTAAACATGTTCCTTAAAAGAAACCACAACCCCTTCATTCCATTTGAAGAACAATGTTCGTCTTCCAACTATAATATTGGCACACAATTCGTTCTTGAGAGCCCATGAGTGGCGATCGATCATCGGCACATGTGGTGTGCGACGGGGAAGGACGCCGACTTGGAGGCGGATTTTGGCAACTACCCTCTCTACTTGATGATGCTTGAGAGCCCCAAACTCCGTTGGTCCTTCATTCGTAAGGTCTACTCCATCCTCTCCATTTAACTCTTCCTCACCGTCGCTATCGCCACCATCATCGTCTCTATCCACCCCGTCGCCCGCTTCTTCGCCACCACCAACGCTAGCCTCGCCCTCTACATCGTCACCATCAATCTTCCGTTCATCGGTACATTCTATCCGATACGATTCTCTTTTTGTATATTTTCTTTGGATGTGATGTCGCAGTTTGTTGTATCTTTGAGTTTAGTTGTGCCATTTTCTTTGCGAGCTGATTTCTTTCATGCTAATTTTATGAATCAGTGATTGTTGGGATTGAAAGTGTTTACTTTGCAATTGCGCTGGCTAGTGGAGATTAAGGTTGATTTCTATCTTTGAGTTTAATTGGATTGTTATCTTGTGCATTGTTGAGTTCTATCTAGGTTTTCTATCTAGGTGGGCTGATCTTAGAATTCATTTGTATTAATCAATGATACTTGGGGTTGGAAATGGATCAAGGGTTTGATTTCTATTTTGGTTGTTGATCTTAGAGTTTAACTGGATCGTTTTCTTTGTGGATTGATTTCTATTTCGCTTGTTGTTCTTAGAGTTCAATTGTACCGTATTTTTTTGTGAATTGATTTCTTGCGTGCTGTGTGGAGGGATATGTTTAGAGTCAGAGATGGTTTGAGTGGAAATGATCATGGGGATGTATTTTTTATAGTTTTTTGATGTTCATCATAATCCAATCTATTCTTTTTGCAAAAAAGAAAAACAAAAATGCACTACTATGCGTCTGCCCTATGTGGGAGCGTTTTATTTTGTTGATCTTAGCGTTCAACTTTATGTGTGAGATGATTTCTTTACGATTTCTTTATTCTTTACTGCTTACTTTGTGTGGAGGGAAAAGATAAGTAGGGGTGCTAGTTGAGATTGTGGTATTTTTCACTGTATTGCTTGCTTTTCGAAGGGTTCTCATTGTTTATTTTATTCAAAAGCTGCGGTGTATTATTGCAATGACCTTATTTGTGTTTGTTTTAGTAGTCTTAGTGTTAAATAGTATCCGATTGTCGTGAAATAATTTTTGATATGCGATTTTCACGACGAATTTAAAGAATAAGGATCTTTACTTCAAATTGATAAAATTTCATGGTCTCGCTCTCATTAATTAAATGAGCATACTTGTAAAATTGCTTTTGTTTATTATAAAAACTTTATTGACTGGAAATGAATTCATTGCAATTATCTTGACTAGCTTGGTTGGATAAAGTGTGACGGCATAGTCAAGATAATGGTTGATTCCTACTTCGGTTGCATGAGTAACTTGTATTTGGTATTGGTGGTGGTAATGATCTTTAATTTTCATTTTGCAGCTATTTGCCCTCTGTTTTACTATCATTGGAGGCATCCGATCAACTTCATTCTATTGGGCGTATTCACACTCGGTATTAGTTTTATCACTCTGTTGAGCCAAGTAGCTCTTTAGTTTAATGGAAGAACACCAGGGAATATTCTTCCCTCGAAGGTGGTGGTTCAATTCCACCAAGAGCTAACATTATTGTGATTTATTAACTTTCATACCAAGTCAAATGCCATATTCTATTAAGTCATTTGAGTTCATAAATATAAAACTAGATGAGATGGAATATTTTATTTTTTCGAACTTCCTTGTTACCTAAATTAATCAACAACTAGCTGATAATTTTTAACAAAAAGCAATTGCATATTGAATAGTTGATTAAAAGCACGAATTGTTACTTAAATTGGATCTTGATAGGATCGAACCATCGTCTCTTCATAAACGACATCACATCATTTTGAAGCACCCTACCTTTTAATTAAATAGGGTTTCATTATATTACTAATTACAATACTTGGATGGAAAGTGGGCATCTTTTTCTGAACAGGATGGGAGTTGCTTGTGATAGCCTAGCTTGCCAATTTTCTTTGAGAAGCTATTAGTAGTAGTGTCAAGTTAGTTAAAAAATATTTGATGTCATGAATTTTTGTTGATCTCACTTAGAATCACTTGCTGAAGAGCTAATTTGAGCATTGCATCTGCTAATTAACCAATAGAAACATCAATCCTCATTCAAATTAACAAGCTAATAAGAGAAACTTAACTCTAAAAGATTGGCAAGGAAGAAAAGGTTTTGCTTATCTTAGCCCTTGGTGGATTTGAACCACCACCTCAAGGGAAGGATGCCCTTGCGCTCTTCCTATTAAGCTAAAGGGCTATTTGATAGATCTAACTCCTCGAAGTAAACCATACATATAGCATATTACAAGATCGAAAGCTAATACCCAAACAAAATATAAACTCAATTTAACTATTTAATGGTTTAAAAGGAGATATTAATTAACTTACTTGCAAACCATATCCTCTCCTCTACAACCAAATCAACAAGTCCTGGTTTATATCAAACCAAACATTGCTTGGTGTTATCTTGTACAGATCGTGGACATGGGAAACCTTGAATTTAGCAAGCAATAACTCAGTGCATTATATGTATAAAATGTGTGAACCTAGCTCTTCTTGCATGATGTTTTCCCAAGTGTCATAGCAACAATTGGCACATTCACAATGAGATCTCATATGTGACATTGTCCCTCACATGCCATGGTATAACTGGCATCTAAAATCATGATAGAAAGTTTAGTTAAAAAAGACAAAAAAGTAAATTATTTGAAAAAGATTCACCCCAACAAGATTTATAGTAAAATGATTCATACAAGATAATAAAATATATCGACAAGATTTTTCTTTCGGTTTCAACCACTGTTTAAAGTACTTTGTATAATTAACAGATAGCCTTGTTTTTCAATTTAGTCCATTTAACAGCAATGAATTATATTCACAAGAGTGAGTATGTGAAGCCTCAATTGTGGCATGAAGTTACCTTGCAACTTCATCTGAGAAATTGCAGTAAACGTCCTTCTTCCTCTTTGCTGTCCTAGAACATGTAACAAATCCTTCTTTGTCCAAGCATTGGGTAATTATTGTGAGAACCCTACATGAAGAAAATAATGCAAAAGTATAAGTTGCAGGAGAGATATAATTTCTTCATTGAATAAATTATGTATAAAGATAATATGCATATATCTGTCAAAAACCAATGAATGCACAGTGAATTTACGAAGGGCTGGCTAATATAGAGAATAAAATTGAAAGATGAACAACAAGTACTCATAAAAAATGTGCATCTTTGAATGGGTTCTCACAAATTGGAATTCATAAAAATAGCCAAAAATCAGGCAAATACAAAGTTCCATCTAACAATCATACGATTTCTAAAGAGATAAAGCGAACGCGGAAACTGCAGTGAAAGCGAGCTGTAAATAGAGAACATGGAAACTGCAGTGAAAGCGAGCCAAAAGCTGGTGGTCATCAAACCCCAATGATGTCGCCGGTCGTCGGAAAGTGTGGTCGACGGTTGCCGAAGGAATGGGCCGGCAGTCGGAGGAAGAGTGGGGCGACGGTCGGTTTGGAGGGTCGACGATGGGGCAAGGGGAGTAGATGAGATGATTTAATCTCAACCGTCTTTATGATCCGACGGTCTTAATTAATCATGGGTGCATAAACAACTTCCTGCCTTTGGCTCACACAATCCGGACTCTAGATATATATATATATATATATATATATAGGTCTAAGTAGGGATTATAATATAGTAAGGCCTGAAAGCATCATGATCGGGATCTGAGTTTTTAAAACAAACTCGAGGGTCTCATCATCAAGGATTATTAATTAAAAATACAATCGACTAAATAGCCCATGTTGAGTGGGATACGATGTAAAACCCCATTTTCGGGTTAAGGTTTTACCCAATTTTAGTTTTTGCCCTGTTCAAGTCAGCATCGACTCAATTTGAGTGAGCTCGAGCCAGACTAATTTTTAGAATACGAGTATGAGGCCTAGATAGCTATATGAGCATGTTATGGAGGTTGAGTATGCCAAACATGAATATGATAGTTTCAGATACAATATAGTAGAGTATAAGTTATCAGTGCATACACGAGGTATACATATAATTTGTATGAGTTAGCCAAGATTTTAGGCCTAGTTCTAATCGTTGCAGCATTTAGTATCCGTTTAGGATTTTCTAAGTATTTCATTTGCATGCAGCATACGAATTTTTGATCACTCGATTGTGCCATTGTGGGCCCATCTTGATTGAGTTAAGGGTTTGAAGCGTATTTATCATTCTTGCCTTGATTCCCACATATAAAGTCACTTTTAGGACTCGAGTTACTTTCAACTATGGATGGTCTTGATCTGAGCTTTCCATCTAAATGTATATTGTATATATCCATAAGTGGGCCCCACTAGGCAACGAGTTTTTGGAGTCCTAGATTGTACCACATGGCAAGATCTGGGCCATCAACTAAACCCTATCTTCCACCCAATTATCTTTCAGAGATTTTACAAGATTTTCAATCTTTTACACAAACTACCATTGCCACCACTCGGCTCCCCACCGCTAGACCCTGGTCCTCCTTCGGCCACCGAATTGGTACAGCCATGTTTTTTTATCACTATTCATCATCGCCGCCAACATTGTTTGGGTCTTTTTCCGAGGCCGGTGAGCCACCTCCGGCCGTTCTGACCACCCCGATAGCATCATTCTATCGAGATCATACGTTTGAGACTGGCACCGACCTCCACCATGACAGTGATGGCTGTTGGTGACATCGCCACACCCAGCGGCTATACCGTTGCTTCCCAGCAATTTTTTGGCCGACCAGCGGCCTGACTCCTCTGATCGCCACGGCCATGACATTCCTCGTCCTCCTGTAACGACCTGCCATTTTTTACGATATTGTGGGCCTAGCTGGCCAGGTGTTACTCACAATTAAGTGAATATGACTAACATTTTTTATTTAACAAAAACAAATATAAAGATCCCACAGTCTTGGACCGTTTCCCAGCAGCCACACTTATTTCTCAATTAAATAAAAAAAGGAGTCCTCATATTTATTTTGCTCCATACTCTGGATGTCAATCACCTAATCTCGTATCTGCATACCTGCGGAGGCAATTCCGCGTTATTGATTACAACACTAAGTAGTATAATAGATAAAACAAGACAAGTACATTCCACTGCGTTTGGTCATCGGCGATGCTACTAAGGAAAAGTCTTTAATGAATTTCCTATAGTAACCCGCCAAACCGAGGAAGCTTCGATATCAGTGACTGACTTAGGTTGTGGCCAATCAATGACTGCTTTCACTTTTGACGGATCCACTGCAACTCCCGCCTTTGAGACAACATGTCCGAGGAAGTTCACCTCCTTCAGCCAGAAGTCACACTTTGATAATTTGGCGAACAGTTGATTCTCTCTCAAAACTTGAAGAGCAATGGACAAGTGTTTCCCATGGTCCTCCTCATTATTTGAATAGACCAGAATGTCGTCCACAAACACAATAATAAACTTATCCAAGTATTCGTGGAACACCGTGTTCATAAGTGACATAAAGGCCGCTGGTGCATTTGTCAGACCAAAAGGCATAACCAGAAACTCATAATGTCCATAGCGAGTTCGGAAAGCCGTTTTCTGTATGTCAGATTCCTTCACCCGTAGTTGATGATATCCGGACCGCAAGTCTATTTTTGAGAATATTCCGGCTGTTTTCAACTGATCAAATAAATCGTCAATCCTCGGTAAGGGGTACCGATTCTTGACTGTCACTTGATTGAGCTGACGATAGTCAATACACAATCGAAGTGAGCCATCCTTCTTCTTTACAAAAGAACAGGGGCTCCCCAGGGTGAAGTACTTGGTCGTATGAAGCCTGCCTGCAACAGCTCTTCTAATTGACTCTTTAACTCCTTGAGTTCTGCTGGAGCCATGCGGTATGGTGCTTTAGAAATTGGTGATACTCCCGGTGCTAGGTCAATGACAAACTCCACTGCCCGCTTAGGAGGTAACCCTGGAAGTTCACCTGGAAATACGTCCGGAAATTCTGCTACCACCGGAATCATGGACAACTCTTTGGGTTTGGACTCAGGCTCCTCTAGAGTTGCTGAAAAAACTTTACAACCCTCACCAAACCACTCAGTTGCCTCACTAACCGACACAATACAAGAGGATGGATCATTCCATGACCCTTGGAAAATGACCCCCATCTCACAATTACAAGGTTTAGTCAATACTCTCCTCCCTTTACAGTCGAGAAAAGCCTGGTGTGCAGACAACCAGTCCATTCCCAACAGTACATCAAATCCTATTATCCCATAGACAATGAAATTCCACACATAGGGTTTCCCTTGTATATCCAAGGATAGGTTAGTCACTCCTAACGTTGTGACCTCCCCTTTTCCCGTTGCGGTGGTGACCCTATAAGTCTTAGGTAATGTAGACGTTTGGAGTCCTAAACTCTTAACTAATCGGGATGATAGGAACGAATGCGTACACCCCGAGTCAAATAAAACATCCACACTAACACTTTGAATCAGAATTTTACCTCGAACTGTGTGGTCCTCGTTCTCAGCATCCTCGACTTCGACTGCAAAAGTTTCGCCTTCCCTTTGTCCACTGGTTTTGCAGGTGCTGGGTAGCGATTAGGAGCTGGTGTCTTCTCCTTTTCAGGTTGCTCCTGTTGTTGCTTCAGGGGCTGACGACACTCGTTTTGCAAGTGTCCCGTCCTTCCGCAATTGTAGCACCGACGGGGCTCCCTGCATAACCCTGAATGCATCTTGTTGCAATTTTTACATAGTCGATACGGAATCTCCTGAAACTTCCTTTTCCGGTTCCCATCGACATTCCGTTGATAGTTCTGCTGCTGGTGTTCTTCAGACCTGTTTTTGCTACTACCCTGGTTGGCATTCTTATGTTGCATAGTAGCCTTCCCCTGTTTCTGTGCACGGACATAGTCGTACACCAACTCATGAGTAGTGGCTGCTTCAATCACTTCGGTTATAGTGCCTCTTGGCGCCGTAGCTGCCCTACTCCTCAATTCTGGCTTTAACCCCCAGAAAAATTTGTCTGCTCTGGCCCGGGCAGTTGCCAGACTGCCAGATGCAAATCTCTCCAATTGCAAGAAATTTTGGGCATACTCTCGGAGTGAATCATCCTTCTGAGTTAGAGTGGCAAATTCCAGTGCTTTCTTCTGGACAACAGACTCAGGAAAATATTGTCCATTGAAAGCTGTTACAAATTCATGGATACCAACGTTCGATCCCACCGCGTCGAATATATATATATATATATTCCAGGTCTTTACACCTCCCCTCTTTCAAACATGATTGACAATAGCCTCCACAGCGCTGCCGTTGACGTTTTCAGGTGATGGGAACTAGCGGCCGTCCACCCAACCCATTTGCCCAGTTTGCATCCGTTTGTGCCCGTCGTCACACTCAAACCTTGTACCTTGCTAGCACTCTTCATTGGCTCAGTGGAGTTGACTCTGCTCTACTCGGTCGACTCGCACAAGTTGACTTGGTTTGCCATTTGAGCCCGATTTCAGTCGTTTTTCGACCGTTTTTGGTAATTCGAAAACCCTTACATTAGTTTACATGTATATTCACATTATTTAACACAATTTGATGTTATAAATGATTTTATTTATTTATTCATTCATTACTATTTATTTGTTTTATTTATATGTTTATTGAATATGATGTAAGTTTACATGACTATTTGTTATTATTATTATTATACTTACTTATTAATATTAGTCTTTTATTGTTTACTAAACTGTATGTATATATATATGTACCTGTTTGTTGTGTGTATGTTATTATTTAATTGAATTTAAGTACCTATTTTGTCATGATGCTTATGATATTATTATTGTTCATGATTAATTAAAATTAAAGAAATTTTATTTATTTATTTATTTATAAAATGATTATGTATTTGTTTATTTATTTGTTTATATGATTACTAACACGAGTATATATAATATTTACTCTTGTTTAGCCATTGACATTTATATAATATGATATTAATATTTTAGGATTAGAGAATTGATTGTTTTTATGTATTTTTTATCTAACTATTTATTCATGATTGTATATATATATTTATTTATTATTTGTTATTAGTTACTTTCTTTATTATGTCTTGATTTACGCATTGTGTGTTTAGCGGTATGTTTATTGTGTGTAGTCTTTTTTATTGGGATGTATTGATGATATGAACAAACACCACGAGCATGCATCATATAGTGATGTTAGTATTTTACTTAATAGTGGGTCCGTTGTAGGTTAAGAAGTTTGAGCTCATCGTAGATGTGCAGATACGCTTGGAGCTTGCACTACAAGTTCATAGGACTCTCCCTCTCTATTTGACTCCTTCCGTGTCCTGTACAATCGTGTTCTATACATAGGACAGCATCAGCGGTGTTTTATTGCATCCCTCCAATGTCGGGCCATTTAGCTGTGTTTTCTACACATGTTTAATAAAACTACAAGAATGAGATCCCTAACTGGTTTTCGAATTTAACCTTCAGAAATGTATGATATATGTTTCTTCCCTAAGCCTATTATATAAAAATGCACATTTTTATAGATTTTACGAATAAGAGAATGAGTAGTACGAAGATATGTATAGGCCGCACTAGTACTCCTTCAAACCATGACGTAGTGTGGTGTATGATGGTACTGCATAATGCAGCACATTTCCAGAATTTATGGCACTAATTTAATTATACCTTTTTCCACTCGAGTACCATGGCGGGTGATATAGAAGATGTGTAAAGACCCGGAATATATATATATATATATATATATATATATATATATTTGACGCGGTGGGATCGAACGTTGGTATCCATGAATTTGTTTAAATTATTTACCCGCTACCCGGTTAATTATTAATTACCCAGTCAAGTGGAAAGTATTAGTTAACCGGTCAAGTATTTTTACCCGGTTAAGTAAACCATACTATTTAACCGTTTAAACTAGTAAAGTGAACCATACCATTTAAGAGGTTGAGTGAAAAGGTTAAGTGAACCGTGTTAATTACCCAATTACCCGGTTAAAGGAATTATGGCGAAAGGGTGCTTCCACAAAC
Source organism: Piper betle (assembly GCA_033002965.1). Classification (NCBI taxonomy): domain Eukaryota; kingdom Viridiplantae; phylum Streptophyta; class Magnoliopsida; order Piperales; family Piperaceae; genus Piper; species Piper betle. The sequence continues at coordinate 101,374 of JAURVB010013234.1, read as the reverse complement.
CCTAGCCGTCATTTATTCTTTATAAAAGGAGAAGTGGTCGTTGAACCTAGGAAATACCAGTGGATGATGGGGTGTGAGAATTTAATGAAGGGGTCGTTGAACCTAGGAAATACCAATGGATGATGGGGTGTGAGAATTTAATGAAGGGTTCGTTGAACTTAGGAAATACCAATGGATGATGGGGTATGAGAATTTAATGGAGGGAATGGTTGAAAGTGAATATATATGTAGGAGGAGGGAGTATTTCATCCCTCATGTCCACTGTATTCGGGTTCACGTGTCACAGTCAGACGTAATCACAAATCAGGTACGTATAATAGATAGAACATCATACTTTCCTTGTTGGTAGCCCAGGTTGGCCTGAGCCCAGATTTGACTACCATGCACCGAGTGCAACCGGGGTCAATGAATTGTGTAACGACCCAGCCCAAAGTGCAACGTAATGGGCTAAGTTCTTTAAAATGGGTACCCCGGAAGTTAAAAATCTCTAGTCCATTCCCACTTATAAACAGGATCTTCTCCCAGTAGGTATTAGATGTGGGACTAAGTTGAGGGATCTCACAATCCACCCACCTTAGGAAATTTCGCCCCCAAAATGCCTATTCTTGGCCCGTTGCTAGCCCCAACTCATGTCCTTTCTGGCCCGTGACCGGCAGCCTAGCCAACATTTCTAGTCTTGGCCCGTTGCTAACCCCAACCCACGACCTTTTTTGCCCATGACCAGCAGCCTAGCCAACGTCCCTAGTCCATCCCACCATCTAACACGGAACCAGGTCGGCTCTGATACCATTTGTAACGACCCGGCCCAAAGTGCAATGTAATAGGCCAAGTCATTTCTTTAAAATGGGTACCCCGAAAGTTAAAGATCTATAGTCCATTCCCACTTATAAACATGATCTTCTCCTAGTGGGTATTAGATGTGGGACTAAGTTGAGGGATCTCACAATCCACTCACCTTAGGAAATTTCGTCCCCGAAATGCCTATATTTGGCCCGTTGCTAGCCCCAGCCCACGACCTTTCCGGCCCGTGACCGGTAGCCTAGCCAACGTTTCTAGTCTTGGCCCGTTGCTAACCCCAGCCCACTACCTTTTTTGGCCCGTGACCGGCTGCCTAGCCAACGTCCCTAGTCCATCCCACCATCAAACACGGAACCAGGTCGACTCTGATACCATTTTTAACGACCCAACTCAAAGTGCAACGGAATGGGCTAAGTCATGTCTTTAAAATTGGTACCCCGAAAGGTAAAGATCTATAGTCCATTCCCACTTATAAACAGGATCTTCTCCTAGTAGGTGTTAATGTGGGACTAAGTTGAGGGATCTCACAAATTGACTCAGTCCGACACTGGGTCGTGTTATGTACTTGAATTTTGTAATGCATCGACATTGTTTTGGAGTAGTGATAGCCACCCCATAAAAAGGCTACGGCCGGGGTGAGTGAGGCACAGCGATTCCTCCATCGCACTAGAGTGCAGTGATAGCCGCCCCATAAAAAGGCTACGGCTGGGGTGTGTGAGGCACTAGCACTGGAGTGCAATGTTAGCTGCCCCATATAAAGGATACGGCCGGGGTGTGTGAGGCAGTAGCACTAGAATTGGTAGTGAGAGCTTCCCCACAAACGGCGCATAGCAATCACCCGAGTGCAGTGATAGCTACCCCACAAAAAGGCTACGGCCGGGGTGTGCGAGGCACTGGCACTGGAGACGGTAGTGGGAGCCTCCCCACAAAAAATGCTACAGCCAGGGTGTGTGGATCACAGCAGATACCTCCTCCGCATTGTTTTGGAGTATAGCGCAATCGCTCCACCGCATATTAAAATAAACATAAGGAAATAGTGGAATGTACTTGTCTTGTTTTATCTATTATACTATTAGTCTTGTAAGCACTACCGCGGAATTGCCTCCATAGGTATGCAGATACAAGATGTAAAGACCCGAAAATATATATATATTCGACGCGGTGGGATCGAACGTTGGTATCCATGAATTTATTTAAATTATTTACCTGCTACCCGGTTAATTATCAATTACCCGGTCAAGTGGAAAGTATTAGTTAACCGGTTAAGTATTTTTACCCGGTTAAGTAAACCATACCATTTAACCGTTTAAACTAGTAAAGTGAACCGTATCACTTACCCATTTACCCGGCAACGAAGTGTGTTTTAATAAACCCTAGGCCTTCTTTCATTTTATAAGGAGAAGGAGGGGGGGCATCATGCACATAAGCTCCTTGGACAAACGCCGGCTTCCCCATTGTTTTGTTAAGTTTCTTCCTCTCTTCTTCTTAGTTTGCATGCATACATATGATCAAAGATTATAATACAAGATAATCATGGAAACTAAGACCTGAAATCAACAAGAAAAAGGGAGGATGTAACTGGATTAGAACGAGGAATTCACCCACGAACATAAGTTGCTGCCGTGCAGCAATTCTTGTGTGTTTGTGATTAATTACAGCAACAAGTCATAAACTTTTGCTAATCAGTTGCTGCATCAACGTCGTTACTCATGTTGTAGTAATTAAAGGTGAGATTTCATAGAATTTACAGCCAAGGATGGTAGCACGTCCTGCTGAATTGCAGCAACAGCACCATGGCGTTTGTGTCACGACCAGTTGCATATACCACGCTGTAGGGTAGTGTTTCTCTTATTCTGGGCGTTGGGTTGTTGGGCGGGAAGAAGGGGACGGCGGAATACATGTTGACTAAGGCAGCTCATTTTATCCCCACAAAATCAACAAGGACGGCGGAATACTTAGCAGAACTGTACATAAATAACATTGTCAGGCTGCATGGAATTCCAAAGGAGGTAGTCTCTGACAGAGATCCCCTATTCACGTCACATTTTTGGGAAGTTTTCCAAAAAGCTATGGGTACCCAAATCAAGTTAAGTACAGCATATCACCCCCAAACTGATGGTCAGAGTGAGAGGACCAATCAAACCTTGGAGGATTTGTTGAGAGCTTGCATCCTCGACTGGGGAGGAGATTGGGAGAAACACTTAGCCTTGGCTGAATTCACCTATAATAACTCTTACCAAGCCAGTATAGGAATGGCACCGTTTGAAGCCTTATACGGTAGGCCTTGTCGATCTCCATCATGCTGGTTGGAGTCTACAGAGATGGTTATAGTCGGGCCAGAGATGGTGAGAGAAGCAGCTGAAAAGGTGCAACTCATCCAGCAAAGGCTTAAGGCAGCTCAGGATCGGCAGAAACGTTATGCTGATACTCGAAGGAAGGACTTAGAATTCCAAGTTGGGGAGTTCGTCTTCCTTAAGACCTCACCTAAAAAGGGAGTGATCAGATTTAGAACATCAGGGAAGTTGAAGCCAAGATTCATAGGACCATTTCCAATTTTGGATCGAATCGGAAGTTGTGCATATAGATTAGCATTACCACCAAGCCTTGATGGTGTACACAATGTCTTTCATGTGTCAATGCTAAAGAAATATGTACGAGATGAGAATCACATTATCACAAATTTTGCAGATTTAGAGCTACAATCGGATTTAACCTACGAGGAAAAACTGATTCGAATCTTGGCAAGGGAAACAAAGACACTCCGTAGCAAGGAGATCCCTTTGGTAAAGGTATTATGGAGAAATCAGGGATCAGAAGAAGCGACATGGGAGACTGAACAGGAAATGGCCAGAAAATATCCTAGCTTGTTTGTAACATAACATCTATGTAAATCAAATTTATGCTATGATATTTCGGGGACGAAATAGTTCTAAGTTGGGGAGATTGTAAAGACCCGGAAAAAAATAAATAAATATATATATATATATATATATATATATATATGTATATATTCGACGCGGTGGGATCGAACGTTGGTATCCATGAATTTATTTAAATTATTTACCCGCTACCCGGTTAATTATCAATTACCCGGTCAAGTGGAAAGTATTAGTTAACCGGTTAAGTATTTTTACCCGGTTAAGTAAACCATACCATTTAACCGTTTAAACTAGTAAAGTGAACCGTATCACTTACCCATTTACCCGGCAACGAAGTGTGTTTTCATAAACCCTAGGCCTTCTTTCATTTTATAAGGAGAAGGAGGGGGCGTCATGCACATAAGCTCCTTGGACAAACGCCGGCTTCCCCATTGTTTTGGTAAGTTTCTTCCTCTCTTCTTCTTAGTTTGCATGCATACATATGATCAAAGATTATAATACAAGATAATCATGGAAACTAAGACCTGAAATCAACAAGAAAAAGGGAGGATGTAACTGGATTAGAACCAGGAATTCACCCACGAACATAAGTTGCTGCCGTGCAGCAATTCTTGTGTGTTTGTGATTAATTACAGCAACAAGTCATAATCTTTTGCTAATCAGTTGCTGCATCAACGTCCTTACTCATGTTGTAGTAATTAAAGGTGAGATTTCATAGAATTTACAGCTAAGAATGGTAGCACGTCGTGCTGAAATTGCCAAGGATGGTAGCACGTCCTGCTGAATTGCAGCAACAGCACCATGGCGTTTGTGTCACGACCAGTTGCATATACCACGCTGTAGGGTAGTGTTTCTCTTCTTCTGGGCGTTGGGTTGTTGTGCGGGAAGAAGGGGACGCGTGGGGCGGTGCTGCTGGCCACGTCTGAGTCGCCATAGCAGCAGGTCGAGGTCGCCATGGCTGCTGGTTCGTCGCTGTGGTGGTGCAGTCGCCCTTTGATTGTTGCTGCTAATTTGGTTGCTAGGAAAGGGAGACAATGGGTGAAGGATAGGATCTAGATTTTGGTCGAAAGAGAAGAGCTTGGTGCTGGTTTTGGGTGAAGAGAAGAATGGTGACGGGGAAGAAGAAGAAGAAGAAGAAGAAGAATGGCAGTTTTGTAATTTCGGGTTGACTCGATATGGGTTGAGTTAAAAATCATAATAATAATACCAACTCGTGTTAAAATCATTGAAATAATTAATTTAAAGGAATATGAGTTAAGTGGTCAAAATAATAAATTTATAAATTATTACATGAAATTAATAAATTTCGATCACGATAAACGGTAATTAATTAATCGGCTGATTAAAAGCAATTAACTTAAATTGAAGGGTTATGAGGAATATTTAATAGAGACTTCACCTTTATCATATAAAAGTTATATTTGATAAATAAAACGATTATTCTTATAATAAATTCGTAAAGTAAAATAATGGATCAATAAAAGATAATCGCGTAGAAATTACGCGATAGCATAATTAATTAAATAAAGAAGTGTTGAACCTTATCGAATTAAATAAATTAATTAATGTGGCATATATTAAATATTTAGTTGCATGCATTTTCGACGCGAGTAAAATTATACTAATGTATAATTTTATGCCCCGTTCATATTAGGGTTAGCGGATTACAGTCGGACGAACCCGCAAGTCAGGTACGTATAATAGGTAGAACATCGTATTTTCCTTGTTGGTAGCCTAGGTCGGCCTGAGCCCAGATTCGACCACCATGCACCGAAGTGCAACCGGGGTTAAAGAATTGACTCAGTCCGACACTGGGTCGTGTTATGTGTGTGAATCTTGTAATGCATCGATATTGTTTTGGAGTAGTGATAGCCGCCCCATAAAAAGGCTACGGCCGGGGTGAGTGAGGCACAGCGATTCCTCCATCGCACTAGAGTGCAGTGATTGCCGCCCCATAAAAAGGCTACGGCCGGGGTGTGTGAGGCACTGGCACTGAGTGCAGTGATAGCCGCCCCATAAAAAGGCTACGGCCGGGGTGTGTGAGGCACTGGCACTAGAGTTGGCAGTGAGAGCTTCCCCACAAACGGGGCATAGCGATCACCTGAGTGCAGTGATAGCCGCCCCACAAAAAGGCTACGGCCGGGGTGTGCAAGGCATTGGCACTGGAGTGCAGTGATAGCCTCCCCATAAAAAGGCTACGGCCGGGGTGTGCGAGGCACTGGCACTAGAATTGGTAGTGAGAGCTTCCCCACAAACGGGGCATAGCAATCACCCGAGTGCAGTGATAGCTACCCCACAAAAAGGCTACGGCCGGGGTGTGCGAGGCACTGGCACTGGAGACGGTAGTGGTAGCCTCCCCATAAAAAGGCTACGGCCGGGGTGTGCGGATCACAGCGGACACCTCCTCCGCATTGTTTTGGAGTATAGCGGAATCGCTCCACCGCATATTAAAATAAATATATGAAAATGGTGGAATGTACTTGTTTGTTTTATCTATTATACTACTTAGTGTTGTAATCACTAACGCGGAATTGCCTCCGCAGGTGTGCAGATCCGAGATTAGATGATTGACAACTAGAGCATGGAGCAAAGTAATATGAGGACTCCTTTTTGTTATTTAATTGAGGAATAAGTGTGGCTGCTGGGAAACGGTCCAAGACTGTGGGATTTTATTATAAGTTATGATTTCTAATAATGTTTGACATAATTGCTGGTGACATAATTGCTTTAATTTTGAGTAACACCTAGCCAGTTAGGCCCACAATATTATCATGAAAAATGGCAGGTTGTTACACGAGATTAGGTGATTGACATCCAGAGTATGGAGCAAAATAAATATGAGGACTCCTTTTTTTATTTAATTGAGAAATAAGTGTGGCTGCTGGGAAACGGTCCAAGACTGTGGGATCTTTATATATGTTTTTGTTAAATAAAAAATGTTAGTCATATTTACTTATTTGTGAGTAACACCTGGCCAGCTAGGCCCACAATATCGTGAAAAATGGCGGGTCGTTACAGGTGGTATCAGAGCCAAGGTTTCCCAAAAGCTCACATCTTATGACTCAAGTACCTTGTTGAAGAGTCCAATATTTATCTTTCTCCAATAGGGTATGTCATTAGGGAATTAGTGGACCTCCCTAATAAACCTAAGTAATCATTGAAAAAAAATTAATGAACCATAACGGAATAAATTTTAGATGGCAGGCACCCGAAGGAAGTCGAGCCAAGCTGCGCAGTCGGACACAAACCTTGAGAGTGTGTTAGGCCAAATTTTGACGGCCATACAGGGACTAGCGCAGGCTTCAGAAAATACCAGTTCTGTGGTTCAGAACATGGTGCAGAGGTTACTCGGGATTGGTAATGGGGAATGGAGCTCCAAATTCAGCTGCGGGTCCTAGTAACGTCCCAAATGGGGATCAGGGGAGCGCCCAAGAGCGGGTAGGAATAGCTGACCCGGGCGAGCAAGGAGAACTTCCAAACCCGGTGCCACCGGTAGTCCGACAAGTGGTACTGCCAGATGGGGATGACAGTGATCGATACACTGTAGAGAAATTCCGGAAGAACGGAGCTGAGGTATTCATTGGAGGGACTGATCCAATGAAGGCGGAGAGCTGGTTGGACATTACTGAAAAAGCATTTAGAGCTCTCTCTGTGCCTCATCGCCATCAAGTGAGGTTGGCGACATGCATGCTTCAGGAGGAAGCATCCTATTGGTGGAAGTCCATGGAGAAGACTGTGTTCCATCAACGGGAGATTTCGTCCATTCCTTGGGCGGAATTTGTAACAGCTTTCAATGGACAATATTTTCCTGAGTCTGTTGTCCAGAAGAAAGCACTGGAATTTGCCACTCTAACTCAGAAGGATGATTCAGTCCGAGAGTATGCCAAAAATTTCTTGCAATTGGAGAGATTTGCATCTGGGAGTCTGGCAACTGCCCGGGCCAGAGCAGACAAATTTTTCTGGGGGTTAAAGCCAGAATTGAGGAGTAGGGTAGCTACGGCGCCAAGAGGCACTATAACCGAAGTGATTGAAGCAGCCACTACTCATGAGTTGGTGTACGACTATGTCCGTGCACAGAAACAGGGGAAGGCTACTATGCAACATAAGAATGCCAACCAGGGTAGTAGCAAAAACAGGTCTGAAGAACACCAGCAGCAGAACTATCAACGGAATGTCGATGGGAACCGCAAAAGGAAGTTTCAGGAGATTCCGTATCGACTATGTAAAAATTGCAACAAGATGCATTCAGGGTTATGCAGGGAGCCCCGTCGGTGCTACAATTGCGGAAGGACGGGACACTTGCAAAACGAGTGTCGTCAGCCCCTGAAGCAACAACAGGAGCAACCTGAAAAGGAGAAGACACCAGCTCCTAATCGCTACCCAGCACCTGCAAAACCAGTGGACAAAGGGAAGGCGAAACTTTTTGCAGTCGAAGTCGAGGACGCTGAGAACGAGGACCACACAGTTCGAGGTAAAATTCTGATTCAAAGTGTTAGTGTGGATGTTTTATTTGACTCGGGGTGTACGCATTCGTTCCTATCATCCCGATTAGTTAAGAGTTTAGGACTCCAAACGTCTACATTACCTAAGACTTATAGGGTCACCACCGCAACGGGAGAAGGGGAGGTCACAACGTTAGGAGTGACTAACCTATCCTTGGATATACAAGGGAAACCCTATGTGTGGAATTTCATTGTCTATGGGATAATAGGCTTTGATGTACTGTTGGGAATGGACTGGTTGTCTGCACACCAGGCTTTTCTCGACTGTAAAGGGAGGAGAGTATTGACTAAACCTTGTAATTGTGAGATGGGGGTCATTTTCCAAGGGTCATGGAATGATCCATCCTCTTGTATTGTGTCGGTTAGTGAGGCAACTGAGTGGTTTGGTGAGGGTTGTAAAGTTTTTTCGGCAACTCTAGAGGAGCCTGAGTCCAAACCCAAAGAGTTGTCCATGATTCCGGTGGTAGCAGAATTTCTGGACGTATTTCCAGGTGAACTTCCAGGGTTACCTCCTAAGCGGGCAGTGGAGTTTGTCATTGACCTAGCACCGGGAGTATCACCAATTTCTAAAGCACCATACCGCATGGCTCCAGCGGAACTCAAGGAGTTAAAGAGTCAATTAGAAGAGCTGTTGCAGGCAGGCTTCATACGACCAAGTACTTCACCCTGGGGAGCCCCTGTTCTTTTTGTAAAGAAGAAGGATGGCTCACTTCGATTGTGTATTGACTATCGCCAGCTCAATCAAGTGACAGTCAAGAATCGGTACCCCTTACCGAGGATTGATGATTTATTTGATCAGTTGAAAACAGCCGGAATATTCTCAAAAATAGACTTGCGGTCCGGATATCATCAACTACGGGTGAAGGAATCTGACATACAGAAAATGGCTTTCCAAACTCGCTATGGACATTATGAGTTTCTGGTTATGCCATTTGGTCTGACAAATGCACCAGCGGCCTTTATGTCACTTATGAACACGGTGTTCCACGAATACTTGGATAAGTTTATTATTGTGTTTGTGGACGACATTCTGGTCTATTCAAATAATGAGGAGGACCATGGGAAACACTTGTCCATTGCTCTTCAAGTTTTGAGAGAGAATCAACTGTTCGCCAAATTATCAAAGTGTGACTTCTGGCTGAAGGAGGTGAACTTCCTCGGACATGTTGTCTCAAAGGCGGGAGTTGCAGTGGATCCGTCAAAAGTGAAAGCAGTCATTGATTGGCCACAACCTAAGTCAGTCACTGATATCAGAAGCTTCCTCGGTTTGGCGGGTTACTATAGGAAATTCATTAAAGACTTTTCCTTAGTAGCATCGCCGATGACCAAACTTACAAGGAAGGGGGTCAGGTTTGAATGGAGTAGTAAGTGTGAGGAGAGTTTCCAGTCTCTAAAGAAGAGTTTAACAACTGCACCAGTCTTGACCCTGCCAAATGGTAATGAAGGATTCGTAGTCTTCAGTGATGCGTCTCGATTGGGTTTAGGATGCGTCCTTATGCAAGATGGTAAGGTGGTGGCTTACGCATCTCGCCAATTGAAGATTCACGAGCAAAATTATGCGACCCATGACTTGGAACTGGCAGCAGTAGTTTTTGCCCTAAAGATTTGGAGGCACTACTTGTATGGGGCCCAGTTCGAAGTTTTCACCGACCATCAAAGTTTGAAGTATATCTTCACCCAAAATGACCTTAACCTTCGACAGAGACGGTGGATAGAATACTTGAAGGACTATGATTTCCAAATTTTATACCACCCGGGAAAAGCGAATGTTGTGGCCGACGCGTTGAGTCGGAAGGGCAAGATGGACAAGGGTCAACAACTAGCTAGACTTTGGGCTATGTCAGCTGAGGTGGTAGCTATTAACCCGGTGGAACGAATGTAGAGATCCCTGGCGAACTTAGTCCCACATCTAATGACCTACTGGGAGAAGATCTTGTTTATCAGTGGGAATGGACTATGAGATCTTTAACTTCCGGGGTACCCATTTTAAAGAACTGACTTAGCCCATTACGTTACACTTTGGGCTGGGTCATTACAAATGGTATCAGAGCCGACCTGGTTCCGTGTTAGATGGTGGGATGGACTAGGGACGTTAGCTAGGCTGCCGGTCACAGGCCAAAAAAGGTCGTGGGCTGGGGTTAGCAACGGGCCAAGACTACAAACATTGGCTACGCTGTCGGTCACGGGCCCAAAAGGACGTGGGCTAGGGCTAGCAACGGGCCAAGTATTGGCATTTCGGGGACGAAATTTCCTAAGGTGGGTGGATTGTGAGATCCCTCAACTTAGTCCCACATCTAATACCTACTGGGAGAAGATTATGTTTATCAGTGGGAATGGACTATAGATCTTTAACTTCAAGGGTACCCATTTTAAAGAAATGACTTAGCCCATTACGTTGCACTTTGGGCTGGGTCGTTACAAATGTTATCAGAGCCGACCTGGTTCCGTGTTACATGGTGGGATGGTCTAGGGACGTTGGCTAGGCTGCCGGTCACGGGCCAAAAAGGTCTTGGGCTGGGGTTAGCAACGGGCCAAGACTAGAAACGTTAGCTAGGCTGCCGGTCATGGGCCAGAAAGGTCGTGGGCGGGGGCTAGCAACGGGCCAAGAATGGGCATTTCGGGGACAAAATTTGCTAAGGTGGGTGGATTGTGAGATCCCTCAACTTAGTCCCACATCTAGTGCCTACTGGGAGAAGATCCTGTTTATAAGTGGGAATGGACTAGAGAACTTTAACTTCCGGGGTACCCATTTTAATGAAATGACTTAGCCCATTACGTTGCACTTTGGGCTGGGTCGTTACAACAAATGACAGGAATACTGGCAAAACAGGTTATCTCGAATGAATTGGTGGACCGAGTTAAGCTAACACAAATGGAAGATGAGAAGCTGAATGAAATGTTGGACAAAAATCCCAACATTGTAGCAGATTCCAACAATGTAATCAGATTTAGAGGGAGATTGTGTGTACCCAACAATGATGCATTAAAACGAGATATTCTGGAAGAAGCTCATTGTTCAAGGTTCTCAATACACCCTGGTGTTACGAAGATGTACCAGGACTTGAAACGAACCTACTGGTGGGTTGGAATGAAGAGGGATGTGGTGGATTTTGTTTCCAAGTGTCAGACGTGCCAATTGATCAAAGCCCAACATCAACTACCCTGTCGATTATTACAACCTTTAGAGATACCTACCTGGAAATGGGAGCGTGTCACATGTGATTTTATTACAAAACTCCCCAGGACTTTGAAGAGACATGACTCTATATGGGTAGTTGTGGACCGTTTGACTAAGGCAGCTCATTTTATCCCCACAAAATCAACAAGGACTGCGGAATACTTAGCAGAACTGTACATAAATAACATTGTCAGGCTGCATGGAATTCCGAAGGAGATAGTCTCTGACAGAGATCCCCTATTCACGTCACATTTTTGGGAAGTTTTCCAAAAAGCTATGGGGACCCAAATCAAGTTAAGTACAGCATATCACCCCCAAACTGATGGTCAAAGTGAGAGGACCAATCAAACCTTGGAGGATTTGTTGAGAGCTTGCATCCTCGACTGGGGAGGAGATTGGGAGAAACACTTAGCCTTGGCTGAATTCACCTATAATAACTCTTACCAAGCCAGTATAGGAATGGTACTGTTTGAAGCCTTATACGGTAGGCCTTGTCGATCTCCATCATGCTGGTTGGAATCTACAGAGATGGTTATAGTCGGGCCAGAGATGGTGAGAGAAGCAGCTGAAAATGTACAACTCATCCAGCAAAGGCTTAAGGCAGCTCAGGATCGGCAGAAAAGTTATGCTGATACTCGAAGGAAGGACTTAGAATTCCAAGTTGGGGAGTTCGTCTAGCTTAAGACCTCACCTAAAAAGGGAGTGATCAGATTTAGAACATCAGGGAAGTTGAAGCTAAGATTCATAGGACCATTTCCAATTTTGGATCGAATTGGAAGTTGTGCATATAGATTAGCATTACCACCAAGCCTTGATCGTGTACACAATGTCTTTCATTTGTCAATGCTAAAGAAATATGTACGAGATGAGAATCACATTATCACAAATTTTGCAGATTTAGAGCTACAATTGGATTTAACCTACGAGGAAAAACCGATTCAAATCTTGACTCCTTGCGTGTCCTGTTCAATCGTGTTTTATACATAGGACAGCATCAGCGGTGTTTTATTACATCCCTCCAATGTCGGGCCATTTGGTTGTGTTTTCTACACATGTTTAATAAAACTACAAGAATGAGATCCCTCACTGGTTTTCGAATTTAAGCTTCAGAAATGTATGATATATGTTTCTTCCCTAATCCTATTATATAAATATGCACATTTTTATAGATTTTACGAATAAGAGAATGAGTAGTACAAAGATATGTATAGGCCGCACTAGTACTCCTTCAAACCATGAGGTAGTGTGGTGTATGATGGTACTGCATAATGCAGCACATTTCCAGAATTTATGGCACTAATTTAATTGTACCTTTTTCCACTCGAGTACCATGGCGGGTGATATAGAAGATGTGTAAAGACCCGAAATATATATATATATATATTTGACGCGGTGGGATCGAACGTTGGTATCCATGAATTTGTGTAAATTATTTACCCTCTACCCGGTTAATTATTAATTACCCGGTCAAGTGGAAAGTATTAGTTAACCGGTTAAGTATTTTTACCCGGTTAAGTAAACCATACCATTTAACCGTTTAAACTAGTAAAGTGAACCATACCATTTAAGAGGTTGAGTGAAAAGGTTAAGTGAACCGTGTTAATTACCCAATTACCCGGTTAAAGGAATTATGGTGAAATGGTGCTTCCACAAACCCTAGCCGTCATTTATTCTTTATAAAAGGAGAAGGGGTCGTTGAACCTAGGAAATACCAATGGATGATGGGGTGTGAGAATTTAATGAAGGGGTCGTTGAACCTAGGAAATACCAATGGATGATGGGGTGTGAGAATTTAATGAAGGGGTCGTTGAACCTAGGAAATACCAATGGATGATGGGGTATAAGAATTTAATAGAGGGAATGGTTGAAAGTGTATATATATGCAGGAGGAGGGAGTATTTCATCCCTCATCTTCGGCTTGTATTAGGGTTCACGGGTCACAGTCAGACGTAATCACAAATCAGGTACGTATAATAGATAGAACATCATACTTTCCTTGTTGGTAGCCTAGGTCGGCCTGAGCCCAGATTCGACTACCATGCACCGAGTGCAACCGGGGTCAATGAATTGACTCAGTCCGACACTGGGTCGTGTTATGTACGTGAATTTTGTAATGCATCGACATTGTTTTGGAGTAGTGATAGCCACCCCATAAAAAGGCTACGGCCGGGGTGAGTGAGGCACAGCGATTCCTCCATCGCACTGGAGTGCAGTGATAGCCGCCCCATAAAAAGGCTACGGCCGGGGTGTGTGAGGCACTGGCACTGGAGTGCAGTGATAGCTGCCCCATAAAAAGGTTACGGCCAGGGTGTGTGAGGCACTGGCACTAGAATTGGTAGTGAGAGCTTCCCCACAAACGGGGCATAGCAATCACCTGAGTGCAGTGATAGCCGCCCCACAAAAAGGCTACGGCCTGGGTGTGCAAGGCATTGGCACTGGAGTGCAGTGATAGCCTCCCCATAACAAGTCTACGGCTGGGGTGTGCGAGGCACTGGCACTAGAATTGGTAGTGAGAGCTTCCCCACAAACGGGGCATAGCAATCACCCGAGTGCAGTGATAGCTACCCCACAAAAAGGCTACGGCTGGGGTGTGCGAGGCACTGGCACTGGAGACGGTAGTGGTAGCCTCCCCACAAAAAAGGCTACGGCCAGGGTGTGCGGATCACAGCGGATACCTCCTCCGCATTGTTTTGGAGTATAGCGGAATCACTCCACCGCATATTAAAATAAACATAAGGAAATAGTGGAATGTACTTGTCTTGTTTTATCTATTATACTACTTAGTGTTGTAATCATTAACACGAAATTGCCTCCGCAGGTATGCAGATACGAGATTAGGTGATTGACATCCAGAGTATGGAGCAAAATAAATATGAGGACTCTTTTATTTTATTTAATTGAGAAATAAGTGTGGCTGCTGGGAAACGGTCCAAGACTGTGGGATCTTTATATATGTTTTTGTTAAATAAAAAATGTTAGTCATATTTACTTAATTGTGAGTAACACCTAGCCAGCTAGGCCCACAATATCGTGAAAATGGCGGGTCGTTACAAGATGTGAGGTCGTAAGCGTTGTATCAATGAATATGATTATGAGCCATGCGTGCGAGCCTACATTTACGTAAGTATGTTTGCTTACCGCCTAGTGTGAGGCAATCTTGATGTTTCGTAAGTTTTCATGGGAAATGGAATACCCATTTGCCATATTGTATTAGTTATTTTTTGGACTAGTAACACTCATGCCTGACGTTTTTCATAGAATATATGTAGGTTTTGTAAATCCTAAGTTGACTTTGGTGGAAGGACCGATAAACGCTACACACATTTGAGCTCAATGCAATATTTACTTTCTTGCATTTATTTATATTTGATGTTTTTTGATGAATATTTGACAATGTCTTCCATTCTCATGAATCCAAGAATGTTGTTTCGATCTATTTTATCGATCGAGTCATACCGACCTACAACTTTAAACATGACTCGACCCGATCATTACATTTCTGATCTGGTTCATAGGGGAACCGAAATCGGTGTGTTACAAGTTGGTATCTTGATTGAGATGGAAGACCTTTGTTTTGAGCCAAGTGTGTGAAGCTGTCCTTAGCCAATCCGACAAGTATTTCTTTTAGTATTTTTTTAGTATTTCAAATTTTACTCAGTCAGACCTTAGTAATGCATGTTACAATAATAGAAATTATGAGATGGATATGAAATCATAATTTCAGTAGATGCCAACATTGATCTCACTAGTATGTCATGATAAGCTCAAAGGCACGTCATTCATTTTACCATGCGAGATATTTAGACAACTTATGAGTGCCCACATGCTCAATTATAAAGGTTGAGTTAGATGGTGACTGGAAATACCTAGAAATTTGGCAACCACATTGTAATACTTGTCCGCCTTTCGCAATGTCACTACATTAGTCCTTCCTTAGGACATGGTGCACATTGTGGACAGAGTCATCACAAATGACACCAGTAGGGATCTTGGAGTATGAAGATAATCAGATAGTTTTATCGCATATGAGTGTGGACCATTGAGTGCCTTAACAGATCCATTAGGCATAGTCTGAGGTTTACAGTAGGGAACATAGACATTCAGATAGATCCTTGTGGATGAAGGGTGTGGTTATGATAGTGGAGCCACGTAGTACTTGGAGCAGAGATGAACGTTTGGATAGATGACTTTAGATGGACCACTTCGAGGAGATAGTAGTGGATGAGGATGAGTAGTGAGGTGGATCTATAGTCTTGTGGACACTTCACCACCTCCTCCTCTTCCTCTGGTGTATGTCTATCTTAATAGTATTATTAGTTGCTCTTCAACACGTAGAGGCATGAACAAATTGAGAATGAGCGAGATTACCTTTGACTACGGATTTAGATGGTTGACCGGATGTCACTCGATCTGATAGGGCCAGATCAGTGATAGCTATTAAGAACCGGTCATTCTTTATAGAAGCAATGATCCCTTATTTCAAGAAACATGTGTACTCTCAGCAATGAATCACCATTGTAGATATCACCATTATGATCTAGACCCCCACCAGATTAGGCACACATGGTTGAATAGCCTAAGTCGAGTTGTAGCAATTAACTTTGATGAGACAAACACATGGAGGAAGACATGCCAGAAATAATAATGGGTTCACGACTTACATGATCAAGATCAGACTTCAGCACCTTGATAGCACAACTGTCGTCCAAGTAGCACAACCACCATCCAAGTTGCACAACCACCGTCTAAGTAGCACAACCACTATTCGAGTTATACCACCACCATTCGAGTAGCACAACCATCATCTGTGATGCACTTTCACCAACCGAATGTGCACTACTACCATCTGTGATACACAACCACCGTCTGTATATTGCACTATCGCCGACTAAGTGAATAGTTGTAGTGGAAGTAAGGGCCAAGTAGTTACCTCACCCTACGGTGAGACAACTACTTAAGGATTTTCTTAGCTTTGCATAGAGACCACATGTCATAGTATTGAGAGCAGAGTTGGGTCAAAGATTGAGGACAACATACAGTTGTGGTAACATTAACCAGACAAAGGCAACTTAGGCACAATAGAATTATTTAGATGTGATGGCACAAGATTGACTTCACCAGCCATCTTGTATATCATCGCCTTGAATTGACATTCTTGGGTCAGATGTGTATTGCAAGATAGTGTTAATGACAGTCTTATAGGTACCATTAGGCAATGTTAGTGATAGTCATCAAATGGATGTGCATGGACAAAGTTAGAGAATGTGATAGTATGATATCCAAATGGGATAACTACAGTCGTCATATTATTCAGTCAGTGTGATAACATCCATGTGACCCACAACCAAGATCACAAAGGTGAGATTGTTAGCTAATGATCAGATATGCAGTTTGACACATTGAGAATTTTGCCTAGCCAACAAGGGGAGTTCGAATTGTATTAGAATTTTTGCATAGATGATGGGTTTAGTGAGGGAGCATCTATTAGGAAAACGTTGTTTTGCTTGTGCTTCGCCAACACAATTAGGTTCTTACCCTTTGACATAGGATTTAGCATTTGCCCTGAGTATATGAGGTACCTTGTGGTACTGTTTAGGCCTTACAGTGTAGGTAGCCGATGATAGACCAGTTTAAAGACAACTTCACCCAATCTTGGGAGCAACATAGACAGGGACATCAGTCAAATCGGATCATGTTGACCAGATAGGAGCACATCATTGTATGCTCATCCTAACTTATGGCTTTGTTTGAGAGTCTACCATAGCTGTAGTCGTCATGTAAGTCAAGATTAATGCTACAAATCAGTACGGGATGGCAGGTCACGTACCACTAAAGAGTAGATGAGACACATGTCAAACCTCATTATGAGTTCCCGTGGACTCAAGGAGAGATAGTGGTTCTTTGGGTCGTTGAACCCCATCCGTTTAGAAGTGTGTGACTACTACTGTATTGATAAACGCATGCCTACTATTAATTGATTAAAGTAGATCCACTTAGGAGTCGTCTAGTAGACTCGTTGTTGATTGGTTGTTCCATAGGCTGGCCACCCATGGCGGTGTCCAATCATGATGATCTCGAAGACATGTCCATGGACCTACCTACATTTTTTAAGTCACCCAATATCCTATACAATGTTTTTCCATTACCCTTATAACTCAAACAGAGATACTCACACCACCATAGATAGAGTGATATACATACCTAGTAAGATTTTCTTATATTAATGTACTCTTCCAGCAGACCTAATATCAGACCACAGAGGATGTGACACATACTACTTGGGATCCTAGAGCAGTGTGACTAGTTTTTTGCGAGAGATCCAATCTCTTTCCATGTGACCAAAGATGTCAGACAAGGCTGAGCCTTCACATGAGTATTTTACACTTACCCATCAAGATATATCGGTCCTACAATATGTTTTCCAGATGGTTCAGATGAGTAGATATTGGCTAGCGCATATGTCGCAGACCAAATGCAGGTCATATAGTTCCATGCAAAGTATGTTTTTATACTCCTTGAGACACGCTGTACATGTACATTTGTTCTTGCCGCCATTCCACAACAGAGAGCCTTTTTTAGCAGCAGTTAGTGGTTATATAAATAGTTATGAGAGTCATAGTACGCAATAGAGTTATAGCAGCAATCCTTACTCCGATATGGAACATAGTTAGATATTTGACTTGGGACCCAGTTAGCTAGGACCTGGTGAGTAGTTCAGTTCCTTTTCCAAAGACACTTGAGTGTTTGACCAAGACCAGCGACATTAAAACACAGAACTCATTAGCATTTACCTTTACTTGGTACTAGAGTCCCACATATTCTAGCCGGACTCGCAGGACATCCTAGTATAGCAGTAGGACCTAGAGTAGACTACCCTGAGGGTAAACGTAGTTTACCTATCACATTGGTAAGGATCAGGGAGACATGGGTAGACGTTAGGTCGCATACCTCGCACCAAGATAGCTTTTCCTAATGTAGTTTAGATTAGTACCTTGCACTACTTTAGAGTACCTGCTCGACTACCTAGTAAACCCTTAGGGGTGAGCTTAGGTTTTTCCCACTGAGTTCATTGCATTTCATTCTCCATAGTTTCTAGTGACCCTAGGAGTTAGTCTAGTGAGATAACTCGAGCATGCATGATCAGTCCAGCGAGACAATTCGAACATGCATGGTCAGTCTAGCAAGATGATTTGAGCATGTATGGTCAATGCAAACAAATGATTCTACATGTATGGCTTGCTTTGCTGGATGATTCGAGCACATGTAGTATGTCCAGCAAGATTAGTAAGGAGCTATTGAGCTTCATCAGCATTCAGAGATCTAGATTCATGTTTGTACGTTTGGATCGTGTGCAGCTAGCTTTTGAGGGAGAGCTACTAGTTTGTCAACACAATGGCATTTCTAGTTGAGTCCTCCAATTGCAGTTTATCTATGAAATTTCAAGGATGGAATTTTCATGAGGGGTTGTAAAACCCCATTTTTGGGTTAGGGTTTTACCCGATTGTAGTTTTACTCTGTCCAGGTTAGTATTGAGTTAGTTTGAGTGAGATCAAGTGTTGGAGAAATTATTATTATTATTATTATTATTATTATTATTATATTATTATTATATTTTATTCTCTACGGTTAAATAAAATGCTGGTGTTGCGGTTTTTTCCCATACCCTAGCTGTCATTTTCATTTCATTTTTATGAGGGGCATCTTCCTCACTCTAGCCGTCATTCTCATCTTCTTCTCCTATTCCTTACTGGATCTGGCTTTCTCATTGCTTAGGTATTCTTCCTATCTCCCTATTCTTAGTTTGCATGCATTTCATGATCACCATGCAAATTTTCTGCTGCTTCATCAATTCATGATCACATTGCTATTGCTGTTGCTTCATCAACGTTCTATGCTGCGTAATTGTTTGGGTTTAGTACAATTGAGTTGCAGTCCCTAGCGTCTTATGATTTTTATGCATGGGATTGGGATAGTGGGCAACGCTGTGGGGGATTCCTTCGGTGCTTGTCAAGTTAGGCATCCATACCAGTTCATTGGCCAAGGCTCATGCTGTGCATGCTCACAGTGCTTGCCTTGATGTTGTGGGTTGTCGTGCGGGGAAAAGGGAAGCGTTCCGGGCAGTGCTGTTGGCCATGTGTCGTGCGCCTTGGTGTAGGATGGTGTCGCCTTGGATAGCTGCTGTAAAAGCACGAACTTGAGGCTTCCTTGCTTGCTGATTTTATCTTGTTGTTGACACTGTGTTGGGATGCTCAATATGGTTGATCAATTGGATTGTTGGGGAAGCAG
The DNA here is from genome assembly GCA_033002965.1 of Piper betle. NCBI lineage: Eukaryota > Viridiplantae > Streptophyta > Magnoliopsida > Piperales > Piperaceae > Piper > Piper betle. The sequence continues at coordinate 81,731 of JAURVB010013234.1, read as the reverse complement.
TTAGTGAAGGTCGTGATCTAGTTTGGTGCCAAGGTAAGGGTTGGAGAAGAGAAGAGCGTTGGGCTGGAAGAAGATGGCAAACTTGTAAATATTACTTCACTCGACGCAGCTCGAGTTAAAAAATAATACTAACTCGTAATAAATCCTAAAACAAATTATTATTATTATGGTTATGGGTTACATTTGCTAAACTAATTGATTATTGTACGGAATCACCATGAGTAATAAAAAATATGGTAATGATAAACTGTTAAAATTAATCGTGTATTAGAAGCTATTAATTTAAATATGATGGTTGTAAGTGATTAATGAAATAAAGATTTCACCTTTACCATATTAAATTTAATACTAGGTAAATAAAGTGATTATTTTAATAACAAGTTAGTAAGGTGGAAAATGGGCTATTAAACTATAATTGTGTAAAAAATACAATCGTTAAACCTAAATGGAATAATGAACATAAATAAAGTTCAAACCTTTATTGAGTTGAATAATTTAAAATAATTGATTTAGTAATATTTTTTAATTAGGATAATACAAACCATTTTAAATAATTAAATTGAACGACTTAATCAAATAAATTGCTATTAATAATGATAGTGATTAAAGATTAAAATCATAAACTAAATCATCAAGATTGTGGTTATGTAATTATCATCTCAAAGGAAAATATACTAATAATAGTAATTAAATACTTGTTTATAAGTTAATAATTAATTTATCATTAGTGAAGAGTGAATTATGATTTAGATAATTAATTAAAAATGTAAAGTATGACTTACATGATTATATCACATGAATAATTTAATATTTAAGATTGTGAATGTTGAATGCTTTATTTTGTCGAATTTTGATAATGATATATATATTAGTCATTTAGTTGCATGCATTTCTACTCGAATAAAATTATACTTATGTATACTTTTATGTTCTCGTTCAAATTAGTATCATTGGTCACGGTTGCAGGTTCACTTACGAACTATCTAGGTCCATATAATTATTTGAAAGGGTGCAGGCCCACATGTTCTCATTCAAAGGGTTTAGTTACGAACTATCTAGGTTCACCGAGTGCAACTAGGGTCAAGGAATTGTCTTAGTCCAACATGGGGCCGCACCCTTTTAAATTACTTTGTGGGAGTCTTGGTCGACTTGAGTTCATATCCGACCACCATGAGCTGAGCGCAACCGAGGTCGACTCAATTCGATGCAGGGTAGCACCCCCTGAAAGATTGAATACCTGCCCCCATGCTAAAAGGTGTGACAAAGCGCAGTGGTGCAAGATGGCTCATTATACACTTGTGATACTGAGAGGGTGAGTCAATGGCAAATATCGGTAATTACAGGCCGTGGGCCATGTAGCATGTGTGCGCATACATGGGATTGGAGCTGGATGGGGTGGCCATCACTCCTAGCATAAATGGACCTCAGCATAGGTTCATAACAAATAAAAGTCTCAAGAAATGCTAGAGAAATGAAAATAGGGATTATATTGACTTGTTTAATTTAATTATGCGACTTAGTGGTTTTATCACTAATGCGGAATAGCTTTTGCAGGTGAGCAGCTATGGACTGAGGATTAAAAGTGTGGTCGGTGGTTCTTTTACCAACCAAGTTTGGTGAATTGATAATAAATTGGACTTCCTTTTATTCTCTTGTGTTATAAATGTGGCTATGGGAAACGGTTAGAGACTGTGGGACTTTATTTTTATGTATGGTCACATGCTATTAGAACATGGTTTATTTTTATGATTTATAAATTTTCTAGACTTATTTACTGTGTTATGATTTATTTTTATGAATAGTATGTTTACAACATTTACCTTTTAAGCAACACCCGGGCCGATTAAGGCTGATCGTTACAGAGCACAAGCCAGACTAAATTTTAGAATAAGAGTATGAGGCCTAGATGACCTTATGAGCATGTTATAGAGGTTGAGTATGCCAACCATGCATATGATAGTTTGATATATGATACAGTAGAGCATGTCAGGTTGAGTCTCGACCATTTTGCAATCGACTAGAGGCCGGACTCCTCCGATCGCCACCACGATGACGTTTCCCGTCCTCCCCTTATTGGCCAATTAGTTCCATTCCACCGTACCACTTATTATGTTGAGCCGATTGGTCCATTCCACCGTACCCCCTATTGGCCGATGGGTCCATTCCACCGTACCACTGTATTAGGTTGAGCCGATGGGTCCATTCCACCGTAACCCCCTATTGGCCGATGGGTCCATTCCACCGTAGCCCCCTATTGGCCGATGGGTCCATTCCACCGTACCCCCTATTGGGCCGATGGGTCCATTCCACCGTACCACTGTATTAGGTTGAGCCGATGGGTCCATTCCACCGTACCCCCCTATTGGCCGATGGGTCCATTCCACCGTACCACTTATTAGGTTGAGTCGATGGGTCCATTCCACCGTACCCCCCTATTGGCCAATGGGTCCATTCCACCGTACCCCCTTATTAGGTTGACCCGATGGGTCCATTCCACCGTACCCCCCTATTGGCCGATGGGTCCATTCCACCGTACCACTTATTAGGTTGAGCCGATGGGTCCATTCCACCGTACCCCCCTATTGGCCGATTGGTCCATTCCACCGTACCACTGTATTAGGTTGAGCTGATGGGTCCATTCCACCGTACCCCCTATTGGCCGATGGGTCCATTCCACCGTATCACTTATTAGGTTGAGCCAATGGGTCCATACCACCGTACCCCCTATTGGCCGATATTTATTTATGGACTGTCCGTTCCATTCTGACAGTCAAACGTGAATTTCATATCTGCCATCTAATTTGCAACCATACAATATCTCAACACCCAAAGACACCACAATGGAAAGGCACCGGAGAGGAGGCAAGAAGGAGTGGACTGCCCTTCCTCCCTAACCCCCTCCTCCTATATATATATGCTTCAATGAGTTCCTCAATTAAATTCTCACATCTATTCATGTATAGGTATTCCCTAGGTTCAACGAGTCCCTTTATTAAATTCTCTTACCCCATCATCCATTCATGAATCATATTCTCTAGGTTGGGTTCGTCTTCCATAATGCCAGAGTTTGGCCTTACGTCTTCTCTAAGGTTAGGGTTTGGCTTTATAATTAACCGTGACCGGTCTACTTGATAACCAACCATATCCATTCATCGAAAATAATATTTCATAATAATTAGGTTCAAGTTTTGAAATAAAAATTTTCACATATTTTCACGGTTCTTACACAGAGCCCTAAACGCTTTTTCGGTAATGTCTAACAAGCTCTCCGCCTTCATTAGATCGATCCCTCCGACAAATAGTTCACATCCATTCTTTCGGAACTTTTCCAAAGTGTAACAGTCACTATCATCAATAGCTGGTGGCACCACATGTCGGACTACCGGTGGCACTGGGTTTGGACGCTCCTGTCGCTCGCCCAGGTCTGGTAACCCTGCCCGCCCTTGGGCACTTCCCTGACCACCATTTGGGATGATTTTGTGACCTGCTACTGAGTTTGAGGCTCTATTCCCTGCTACCACTGTCGGTAACCACTGAACAATATTCTGAACCACAAAATTTGGATTTTCTGAGGCCTGAGCCAGTCCCCGTATGGCTGTCAAGATTTGGGCCAATACATTCTCTATGTTTGAAATTGACTACACAAATCAGCTCGACTGTCTACATCTGCCTGCCATCTATAACATCGAACCATCATGGTTCATTAATATGTTCTTGTTCAATTTTGACTTAGGTTTATTAGCGAATGAATTTGCTAATTAATAACACAACACAATGGGAAAAGATAATTATTGGACTTTTCAACAAGGTACTTGAGTCATAAAATGTGCGCTTTTGCGAAACCAGGCTCTGATACCACCTGTAATAACCTGCCCGAACCAGCTCGGCGTTACATACAAATATATAATAGATGTAACGATAATATTCCATAACATGAATATTAATACAGTTATTAAGTCTAGCAGTATATATATCATATAAATAAAGCATGTTCTCTAAAATATAAAATAACCGTCCCACAGTCTCGGACCGTTTCCCATAGCCACAATTATAATACAAGAGAATAATAAGTCCAATTTTATTATCAATTCACAAAACCTAGGTCACTTTTATTCTTCAGTCCAAAGCTGCTCCCCTACGAAGGCAATTTCGCATTAGTGATACAAATACTAATCCGCATAATTAAATTAAACGAGTCAATATAATTCCCTATTATCATTTCACAATTCTTTTAGTAATTATGAGCCAATGCTGAGCTCCAATTATGCTGGTCGGGGTGGCCACCCCATCCAGTTACCATCTCATTTATACGCACACATGCTACGTGGTCCGCAGCCTAAAGTTACCAATATTTGCATTGACTCATCCTCTCGGTATCACAAGTGCATAATAGAGCCTACTTGTGCCACTGTGCCCTGTCACCCCTTTCGGCCAAGCCGCAGGTATTCAATCTTTCAGGGGGTGTTGCCCTGCCGAATTAAGTCTACCCCAGTTGCATTCTAGCGCATGGTTGTCAGATACTAAAGTCAACGAAGACTCCCACATAGTAGTTTTAAAAGTGCGGCCCCGTGTCGAACTCAGCCAATTCTTTGACCCTGGTTACACTTGGTGCATGGTGGTCAAATCAGGCTTTAGCCGACCAAGGCTGCCAAATGGGGAAAATACAACATTTAAAATGATTATACGGACCTAGGAAGTTTGTAAGTGAACTCGCAGTTGTGACTAACGATCCTAATCTAATCGAGAACATAAAATTATACATAAGTATAATTTTATTCGAGTAGAAATGAATCCAACTAAATGTCTAATATATATATCATTTTCAAAAATATTAAATATTAAATTGTCAACAAATCTAGTTGAGATAATTAATTATTTATGTGACATAATCATTTAAGCCCTACTTTACATATTAAATTAATGATCAAAATCATAATTAATACCTAACAATTGACAAAATAATTATTAACTAATAACAAATATTTAATTATTATTATAAGTATATTTTCCTTTGAGATGATAATTACTTAACCGTGATTTTGATGATTTAGTTTATAGTTATAATTTTTAGTCGCTATCATTATTAATATTAATTTAATTAATTAAGTCTTTCGATTAAATTAACTAAATTAATTTGCATTATTCAAATTCAAAGATATTACTAATACAATTATTTTAAATTATTCAACTCGATAAAGTTTCGAACTTTAATTATTTTTATTATGCTATTTAGGTTTGACGCTTGTGATTTTTTTACCCGATTATAGTTTAATAACCCATTTTCTACATTACTTACTCGTTATTAAAATAATCACTTTATTTACCTAATATTAAATTTAATATGGTAAAGCTAAAATTTTTATTTTATTAATTACTTATAACCATCTATTTTAATTTACTCGCGTGTATTACGCCGATTAATTATCGACTGTTTATCATTACCGTATTTTTATTACTTATATCCATGTCGATTTAGTCCAATAATTAATTAGTTTAGTAACTTTACCAATAATCCATTGAAATAATTATTTTTAAAGATTTATTACGCGTTAGTTTTTGTTTTTGTTTAGCTTGAGTCGGTATCGAGTCAACCCATATTTACAAGTTTGCCAACCTTCTTTTTCTTCTTCTCGTCACCATTCTTCTTTTCTCCAAAAACTGGTTCATCCTTCTTCTCCCAGCCTTATCTTACCACCCAAAACCAGATTCATGTCCTCCATCAACCAATTGGAAACCTAAAGTCCATGTTTTACAGCAGCTACCTAAGGCGACATCTGGCTACCAGCAGCGCCAGGGATGCAAGGCAACCTCTGTCCGGCTAGTAGCACCGCCGGGAACTCTTCCCTTCTCCCCGCATGACAACCCAGCATCAAGGCTAAGCGTCTACCCACTGAAACTGCCTTGAGAACGTCTGTTACAGCAGAATGTCGCCACTTCCGTAACCGTTGCAACTCTACCCACTCACAGTTGCAATTCTGCAGCCCACAAGAAACCAGGGAAACGGCGAGCCAACGCTTTGACCCAGCAACCAAAGGGGTACGTCAGGGTTGTGAGGGCTGCCTTGAAATTCTTGTTTACAATCACCCAATTTGCCAAAATTTCAGATTTGTTGACCATGGCGGAATTTCAGTTGTATACCATTTAGTTTAGTTCTTTTCTTGTTGATTTACAACTTTAATTCCCATGATTAACAAGCTTACTATCATTTTAAAATATGCATGCAAGAAAATTAAGAAGAGGGAGATAGGAAGGATACCCAAGCAAGGAAGAAGCTACGCCAGTAAGGAAGAGGAGAAGAAAATGTGAATGAAGGCTGGGGTGGAGGACATCCTTCATAAAATAAAAATGATGGCTAGGGTATTTGGAAACACCCGTATTTCATTTAACCGGGTAACTGGGTAAATAATAAAATATAATAATTAATTGGGTAGAATTAACTGGATAGAGAATATAACACGTTCATTCCTTCCCTGTCCGAGTTTGAATATATTATTATTATTATTATTCACAGTCTTTATAGAATATGCACTACCGCCGTCCGTGTATTGCTCAACTTCTCACTGAGTGAAGCAATTAGACCTTAAGCCATGGCCAAGTTGTCCACTCGCCCCACATGAGGACAGCTACTTGGAGAATTTTGGAGCCTTGGTTGGTGATTGCATGCCACAACTTTCGAAGTTGAGTAGGGTCAAAGTTTGTGGAAAAAGATATAGCTACAGTGGCATCAGCAGAACAAAGAAGAGTTAGGAAAACTGAGGTTATTTTCATGAGATGGCATAGGATCTGACTGTACAAGCTCTCTTGCAATGATTATCTTAATCTGACACCTTGGTTCAGATGTATATTGTAAGATGACCCCATTAGACACTGCTCGTGACAGTCTGCTAAGGATGTGCATGGATATAGTTAGGAACATGACAGTATGACCTCTAAATGGGACTGTCACAATGATCAAATTGTTCAGACTGCATGATAGTACATCCAAGGGCCACAACTGTAAAGACCGTGGAAGAAAAGTGGGAAAAAAATTTTAATATATTCGACTCTGTCCGAAAAGGACCAAACGTGTTAGATTCTTTACCCGGTTAATTATTATATTTTATTAATTACCAATTTTATTATTTACCCGATTACCCGGTTAAGTGAAATACAGGTGTTTTCACATACCCTAGCCGTCATTTTCATTTTTATAAATTTTAAAAGAGGACATCATTTTTCACATACGGGTGTAGGGGCATCTTCCTCACCTTAGCTGCCTAGTTCTCCTCTTCCTTGCCGGTGTTTCTTCTTTGCTTGGGGTATCCTTCCTATCTCCCTCTTCTTCATTTTCTTGCATTCATATATCTTTTTAATTGACAATAAGCTTGATAAACATAAGAATTAAAGTTGTCAATGAACCAGAAAAGAACTAAACTAAATTGAAATTGGAATCCGTCCATGGCCGAGTAGCCTGAAACTTTTGCAAGATGGGCGACCGTAAGAACAATTGCAAGGCAGTCCCTCACACCCCGACGACCCCCCTTGTAGCTGGGTCAAAGGGAGGGCTTGCCACATCTCTGGTTTTCCGGTGGGTGGCGGAATTGCAGCTGTGAGGGGGCGGAGTTGCAAGGGTGATGGAAGTGGCAATGTTCTGATGCAATAGGTGTTGTAATGGACGTTGAGAGGGGTAGACACCGGTTGTGCTTTGTCAACAGCATCATGGGTTCCTTCACAGCAAGTTCAGGCTGCCGAAACAGTCCACAACAGACGACCTTCTCGCCGGAATTCATGGTGGCGAACTGCGAAAGTGGGGAGAATGACCATACTCCATGCAACGTCCAAAGGTGGCCAATCTTTCCAGTTTTGATACCAGCCTGGGTCATGGAACATCTGAATTGGAGCAAGGTGCAAGAAAGGAGGGGTCTTGAGCCTGGGAGAAGAAGAACAGGCCAGGAGTTGGGCGCCATGGTGCAGCACATGGTCGTCTTGGTTAACTGCTGTAAAACATGCACTTGAGGCTTCCTCGCTTGCTGATTTTATCTTTGTTGTTGGTGCTTTGTTGGGATGTTTAAATCGTTGGTTCAATTGGGTGACAAGATAAGGGTTGGAGGAGAAGGACGAACCTATTTTTGGAGAAGAAAAGAATGGTGACGGGAAGAAGAAGAAGAAGAAGAAAAGTAGGAGAAGATGGCAGTTTTGTAAATATGGGTTGGCTCGATACCGACTCGAGTTAAAAAAATAAAATTAACTTGTAATAAATCATTCAAAAATAATTATTCTAATGGGGTATAGGTTAAAGATAATAAACTAATTAATTATTGAACGAAATCGACCTGGACATAAGTAATAAAAATAAGGTAATGATAAACAGATGATAATTAATCGGCACACAACAAGCGATTAAATTAAATTGGACAGTGATAAGTAATTAATAAAATAAAGATTTTACCTTTACCATATTAAATTTAATATTAGGTAAATAAAGTAGATTATTTTAATAACGAAGTCAGTAATATAGAAAATGGGTTATTAAACTATAGTCGGGTAGCAATCACTAGCGTCGAACCTAAATAGCATAATGAAAATAAATAAAGTTCGAAATTTTATTGAGTCGAATAATTTAAAATAATTATATTAATAATATTTTTAAATTAGAATAATACAAATTATTTATAAATAATTTAATCGTACAACTTATTTAACTAAATTGCTATGAATAAGGATAGCGATTAAAGATTTAAAACCGTAAACTAAATTATCAAGATTGTGCTTAAGTAATTATCGACTCAAAGGAAAATATACTAATAATTAGTAATTAAATATTTGTTTATAAGTTGATAATTATTTTATTATTTGTTAAGTGTTAATTATGATCTAGATTATTATGTAAAGTAGGATTTAAATGATTATATCACATGAATAGTTTAATATTTAATATTGTTGAAATTTAATAGTGATATATATATTAGTCATTTAGTTGCATGCATTTCTAATCGAATAAAATTATACTTATGTATAATTTTATGTCCTCGTTCAGATTAGGATCATTGGTCGCACCTGCGAGTTCAAAATATCCACGTACGTATGGACTCACCAGCCGATAACGGACATGGCAGAATGGACTCGCCAGCCAATTACAGACATGGTGGATTGGACTCACCAGCCGATAATGGACATGGCGGATTGGACTCACCATCCGGTAATGGACATGATGGACTGACCTATCAGCCAATAAATTGGACATGGCGAATTGGACTCGCCAGCCAATTATGAACATGGTGGACTAACCCATCAGCCAATAGATGGACATGGTAGACTGACCCATTAGCCAACAAATTGTGAAATCCCTCAACTTAGTCCCACATCTAATACCTACTGGGAGAAGATCCTGTTTATAAGTGGGAATGGACTATAGATCTTTAACTTTCGGGGTACCCATTTTAAAGAAATGACTTAGCCCATTACGTTGCACTTTGGGCTGTGTCATTACAAAATGGTATCAGAGCCGACCTGGTTCCGTGTTAGATGGTGGACTGGATTAGACACGTTGGCTAGGTTGCCGGTCACGGGCCAGAAAGGACGTGGGCTGGGGCTAGCAACGGGCGAAGATTAGGCATTTCGGGGACGAAATTTCCTATGGTGGGTGGATTGTGAGATCCCGATCTTTAACTTTCGGGGTACCCATTTTAAAGAAATGACTTGGCCCATTACGTTGTACTTTGGGCTGGGTCGTTACACAAATGGACATGGTGGATTGGACTCACCAGCAAATAACGGACATGGCAGATTGGACTCGCCAACTGGTAATGGACATGATGGCTGACCCATCAGCCAATAGATGGACATGGTGGACTGAGCCATCAGCCAACTAATGGACATGCTGGGCTGAACCATTAGCTAATAAATGGACATGTTGGAATGGTCACAACAGCCAATATTATAGATAATGATAGGGAGGTAATGGACTTGTTTTATTTAATTATACGGCTTAGTGTTTAATCAGTAACGCGGAATTGCCTCTGTAGGTTAGCAGCTGGAACTAAAGACTAAGAGATGACAGGGTGGTTTTTCTACCAACTTAGGTGGTAAACAGATAAGAAGTGGACTTCTGTTTTTACTTTTCTTGTGTTATAATTGTGGCTATGGGAAACTGTTCAAGAGTGTGGGATAATTATTTTGTACATTGTCATTTGAAACATCAGTTCTTTTGACTTAGAAATGCTAGACTTATTTGCTTTCATATTATTCATGTAACCTTTTAAGTAACACCCGGTCCGATTAGGACTTGTCGTTATAGGGTTGGTTTTGTTAAATTTTGACTAACACCTGGCTAACAAGGCCCACAATATCGTGAAATATGGTGGGTCCTTACAACAACCATCATACGTAGATCAGATGGTTAGTAGATGGTCACACATGCAATTTAACCCATATAGTGATGGGCAAAGTAGCGATAGGAGTCCGACTTATATTAGAGTATTGGGCATAGATAGAGGGTTAGTGAGGAAGTATCTTTCAGAATGATAGTAATTCCCTTGTGTTTCACCAGCATGAATAGATCCTTACCTTAAGACATAATATTGATCATTGCCCTGACTATAGAGGTACCTTCATTGTACTGATTAGGGTTTATAGTGCAGGTAGGTGTTTGTAGACTAATCTTATGATTACGATTTCACCCTAGCTTGAGAACGATGTAGACAGGAACTTCAGATAGCACAGATCATGCTGACCAGATAGAGTGATACAAGTGTATGCTCGTCTTGATTGATAGCTTTGCTTGAGAGTCTACCACAACGGTAGTAGTCATGTGAATCAAGATTAGTACTACAAATTGGTATAGGACTGTAGGTCACACACCACTAAAGAGTGGACGAGACATATGCCAAATCTCATTAGGAGTACCTGTGGCCCAGGTTAGAAGTGCGTCACTAGTACAGTATCGAGAAACACGTGCCTACTGTTAGCTGATTGAACTAGAGACATTTAGAGCCATTTCTAAGATTCAATCTTGATTGGTTGTTCCAGAGAGTAATCACATGTGGTATATTAATTGCAGTGACCTTAGAGACAAGTCCATAGATCTACCGATATTTTGGCCACCCAATACGTTACATAGGGATTTCATCTCCCCTCCCACTTGCATGATACCTCAAACTTACCATAGATTAGAGTGGCATACCTATGTAGCAGGTTTTACTTAGCCTAGTGGATTTCCCCTTTCACCTAGCATCAGATACCACATGTGAGGATGAAATATTGCCTATTGAGAGTTCTTGAGTAGTGTGACTAGATTATCACGAGATTTAGTGTCCTTTCCTACAACCAAGAGATGTCAGACAAAGTAGAGTTTTCACTTGAGAATTTTCACTCACCCCTTTAGATATATCACTTCTACTATTAGTTTAGTCAGAAGATTGAGATGAGTATACATTGACCAAATCACATGCTACAGCCCAAATGCAGACTCTACAGTCCCACACAGAGTATGTTATCATACACCTTGAGACACGTAGTGCATGTACATGTGTTCTCGCTTCCATTCCATCACAGAGAGCTCCCTTTAGTAGCAGTTAGTGATTTTATACATAGTCACCAAAGCCATTGTAACGACCCGCCTAAATAGGACCAGTTGCTACATTAAAATATAGTTATTGTAAATGTAACATTCGAGAACATGAATTTAAATACAGCAGCTAAGTCTCGCCACATATAATATAAATCATAACAATAAATCATGTTCTCTAAAATATAAAATAACTATCCCACAGCCTCGGACCGTTTCCCATAGCCACATTTATAAGACAAGAGAATAATAAGGAAGTCCAATTTTTACTATCGATTCAGCATACCTAGGTTGGTAAAAGAACCACTAACCACACTTCTATTCTTCAGTCCAATGTTGCTCACCTACGGAGGCAATTCCGCGTTAGTGATAAAACCACTAAGTTGTATAATTAAATGAAACAAGTCAATATAATCGCTATTATCATTTCACTCATTTTTATTATTATTATTACACAAGTTTTTAGTAATTATCTCCCAGGTCATACTGAGATTAGTAATTTGTTTCTTAGGTCATTCTAAAATTAGTGAACGTCGTCTCCTAGCTCATTCTGAGATTAGGTGGCCTCCCAATTCATTTTGAGATTAGTCATGGTCTCCCAGTTCATTCTAAGATTAGAAATTGTCTCCCAGCTCATTCTCAGATTAGGTAGTCTCCCAATTCATTTTGACATTAGTCATGGTCTCCCAGTTCATTCTGAGATTACAAATTGTCTCCCAGCTCATTCTCTAATTAGGTGGTCTCCCCAATTCATTTTGAGATTAGTCATAGTCTCCCAGTTCATTCTGAAATTAGAAATTGTCTCCCAGCTCATTTTAAGATTAGTGCCGACAAGGCTACTGGTTTGGGAAAATACAACATTTCATATAGTTATACCAGTTTGGGGAAATACAACATTTTATATAATTATACCAGTTTGGGAAAATACAACATTTCAAAGAATTATACGGACCTGGATATTTCGAACTCGCAGTTGCGAACAATGATCCTAATCTGAACGTGAATATAAAATTATACATAAGTATAATTTTATTCAAGTAGAAATGCATGCAACTAAATGTCTAATATATATATCATTTTTAAAATTTAGAAAACATATCATGTAACAATTCAAAAATATTAAATATTAAATTCTCCACAAATCTAGTGAGATAATTAATTATTCATGTGATATAATCATTTAAGTCCTACTTTTACATTTTAAATTAATTATGTAAATCATAATTAATACCTAACAGTTGATAAGATAATTATTACTAATAACAAGTATTTAATTTTCCTTTGCAGTGATAATTACTTAACCTTGATCTTGATGATTTAGTTGGCGATTATAATTTTTAATTGCTACTATTATTTACAGCAATTTAATTAATTAAGTTATTCAATCAAATTATTTAAAATAATTTGTATTATTTTAATTCTTAAATATTATTAGCATATTATTTTAATTTATTCGACTCTATAAAGTTTCAAACTTTATTTATTTTCATTATGCTATTTAGGTTCGACGCGAGTGATTCTACCCGGGTATAGTTTAATAACCCATTTTTTATATTACTGATTCGCTATTAAAATAATCACTTAGTTTACCTATTATTAAATTTAATATGGTAAAGGTAAAATCTTTATTTTTATTAATTACTTATTACCATCTGACTTAATAATTTATAGTGCACGAATTACTTATGACCAATTAATTACTACAATGATTATATTACTCATGGATTGCCAAATTTTTTATTTACGCCAATAACTATGTGCATTACATAAATAACTTAGCAATTATTATTCATCCAAATCCCAAGTTACTTGAATTATACCACTACGACCAGCAATAACAGGTACTACGACGTTCCCCAAACAAAAGAAGAAACCAGCAACCCTAGACACAACAACCATACTATACAGAAAGGACGATCAACCACAAACCAGCAGTGCAACTAACAACGCCTTCATCAACACGAGGGGCAGCAACCAGAACATATCAACACGCGCTCAACAAAACAACCAAACGACCCCAAGAAACCCCAGCAATTCATGCAACCATAATCGATGAGAACCCATGCATAAGATGCTAGGGATCTTGCAATTCAGCCAGGCGTCTCCAACAAAAAAAAAATAGTCAGGCGTTGCTACATGCACAACTCTGATTTGGAAGCCACCGACTGAACCGCATGCCTACATGACAAGGCACCGCAGAAAAATCTCCAAAACACAAGCCAAGAGCAAGGAAAAATAGGGGAGACGGGAAGGAGATGGTGGTGATCAGGCCAACATGCAACCTTCTTCCCAACAAAAAGAAAACGTGGGAAAACAAGAAGATGTGAAGAACATCATCAACCCTACATCATTAGTATCAAAACCATGCATGCAAGAGTCATACTGTAAAAGAAATAAGAAAAAGGACAAGATACTCGAGCAACAATGAGGAGGGTGCCTGGGACAGAGAGGAGACAAGGAGTAGACGGCTAGGGAAAAGGATTTCCCACAATCTTCACAACTATATATATATAAACCTCAACGAGTCCCTCAATTAAATTATTACACCCTGCCCTACCGCCCATTCATGAATAGATATCACTTTGCTAAAGTCCGTTCTCCCTTTTCCTCCCACTCACCAAGTCGTCACCCACCCAAGACCGGGGATTTGGCCTTAAGTCGAACCATTATCGGTCGACTAATGATAATAATAATCGTGATGAACAATCATATCGATTCACCCGTACTTCACTTAACCGAGTAAATAAATGGGTAAATAATAAAATATAATAATTAACCGGGTAAAGAATATAGCATGTTCGGTCCTTTCCAGACTGCATCCGTGTCAATTTTTTTCTCACGGTCTTTACAGCCATAGAATGCACGAGAGTCATAGCAGTTATCCTTGTTCTCTTGCAAAATAGAGTGAGATACTTGACTTTGGACCAAGTCGACTAGGACGCAATGAGCAGTCCAGTTCCTTATACAGGGACACCTGAGAGTTGGATCTAGACTGGCGATAATGAGCCATGCAACTCATTTGTCTATACACCTAGCCTAATAGGAGACTCGGTAGCACACCATAGGATGGCTGTAGGACCTAGGATAGAATTTCTTAAAGGTATATGTAGTTGACTTTTCACATAGATGAGGATCACAGAGACATGGGTAGATGTTACCAGGTAAGGCCTTACCCTCGACGTAATTTTCCAGTACACCTTGTGATACTCTAGAGTATCTGCTTGACCAACCTAGTAGGCCCTTAGGGTGACCTAGGATTTTTTCCGAGTTAGCAATAGGGATCAGAATAGAAGAGAAGGATGATGATAATGTCAAAATAGGCACAGGAAGTATAGAATCAAGAAGGTTTGATATTGACAGCATCACTAGCAGAGCTCGCCATGTCAGCGCCACTCAATCATTGTGAATGTATATGAATGTTGAAGTAGTAGAGGATACAACTAATATGAATCCAACTTCTAGGTTTTAGTTTCAGTATAACATCCTTGGGTTAACATTTTGAGGATGAAATATTTATGAGGGAAATTTGTAAAACCCACGATCCGAGACAGGGTTTTATACTTGTGAACTGATTGGTTCAGCCGTCGGTTCGAGTTGATTATATTTTAGAACACCATTTCATCCGACATTTCCCCCTACCTAGCATTGTTGCCAAGGCCGGTGTGGCCCTGATCAAAGAGACCAACCGTCCTAGCCAAACTCAATGCCGCCATCTGTAGTGATCGTCATTGCTACTGTCCTCACCATTACCACCATTGAGTCAAGCCTGTCTAGTAGGTGCCAACAGTACCCCATACCACTACCATCCCATTGGTCGCTGGGAAGCGTCTGAAAAACCATCGGAACCCTACCAGAAAGCTAGATTAACTGGAAGTCGTCAGATCTTCCACGGAGCTCATCTAGTCGAACCTAATCAAACTTTGGACACTGACAAGAGCCAAAATCGAGCTCCAAGACGCATGACAAAACCCTAGTTGTTGTCGATTGTTGATGACAAGAGGTATAATTACCTCTCATTTAATTATTTAAAATTGATGATTGTTACCACAACATGCTAGGATTGATTAATTGTCATGATAAATGTCTGACTAAGAATGAAGTGATGATTTGCATGATGTGATTAATAGTGAACTAATGTTAAATGATCTAATGAGGTAAGTTAAATCTGAGCATGCTAATTGACTACGACGTAACTTAGAATTGTGTCATTTTAATCATGACGAGTTTGATGCATCATTCAGTTAGCAGGCGTTAGCTTCTAAATTTGAAGTGTAGCTACGGAATACAAACTTGCCGCCTAGGCGCGAGGACAAGCTTGGAGCTTCTACCAGGCCCATTTAGGACTCTTCTTTGTTTTATACACTAGTCTATTGTATGTTTGTTTTCATGCCTGTAGGATGGATTAAGTGGCATTTTATCGAATCCCACTTAACTTGGGCCATTTAGTCGAACAATTTTCTTGATTAATAACCCTCGAGGATGATTTCGAAAACCAGATCCACCACAAGTTGCCTTCAAGCCTATTCTATAAATCCCTTCCCAAGCCTATATATATAATTTTATCGAGTTTTCAGTGAGACAATAGATGGTGAAACTGTAAAGACCGTGACAAAAAAAATATGTGAATGTGGTTTGGGAAGGACAGAACGTGTTATATCCAATACCCGGTTAATTATTATATTTTATTATTTACCCGGTTATCCAGTTAAATGAAATATGGGTGTTTTCAAATACCCTAGCCGTCATTTCATTTTATTTTATGAAGGAAAAGCCGATCCGTATCCTGGCAAGAGAAATAAAGACACTAAGGAACAAGGAAATTCCTCTAGTGAAAGTATTGTGGAAAAATTAGGGGTCAGAGGAAGCTACATGGGAGACTGAACAAGAAACAACAAGGAAATACCCTAGCCTGTTTGTGGCATAGGAGTTTTATATTTGTAGTAGCATGAACTGATCCCGAGGAAATAAATAAAGTTAATCATAATTGTTTTGCTACCCATTATGATATTTTGGGGACGAAATATTTCCAAGTTTGGGAGATTGTAAAGACTGTGAAAAAAAGAAAAAAGACGCGAACGCAGTTCGGGAAGGAGTGAAAGTGTTATATCCAATACTCGGTTAATTCTACTCGGGTAATTATTATATTTTAGTATTGACCCGGGTACCTGGTTAAATGAAATACGCGTGTTTTCACATACCCTAGTCGTCATTTCATTTTATTTTATGAAGGATGTCCTCCACCCTAGCCTTCAATCACATTTTCTTCTCCTCTACCTTACCGGCATGTCTTCTTCTTTGCTTAGGTATTCTTCCTATCTCCCTCTTCTTAATTTTCTTGCATCCATATTTTAATTTGATAATAAGCTATATAATCATGAGGATTAAAGTTTAAAATCAACAAGAAAGAAACTAAAATTTGCCGACGAGTTCCCTGTTTCAGCGAGATGGGCAAGCCTTGCCGGGAATCAGTGGCGATGGCCATTCTGATGTCGGGAGATGATCCTACTCTCTTCGTCGATCAGTGTAGGGTCTATGTCACGTGTGTGGATATCGGCCTGGTGTTAAGTTTTTAAAATATATAATATTTACCTATATTTTTAATATGATTTGTACTTCTCAGGTATAAACATTATTAATTAAGTAGTCTTTTACTTTATTATTTTAGTTAATTAATATTTTATTATATATGCTTAACTTTGATGTTTTAATGCAGAAAAAGATGAATAAATTAAGCTTTGGAATTGATTGGTCATGACACTTGGCGCCACCCAATGACTACAATGTATAGTGTTCAATGGAGTCGAACAGTTTGAAACTTAAAGGGACATTATAATTAATTAGATTATGTTGATTTGTGAACACCCTCTTCAAATTCTTGTATCTCCACTTCTATATAAAGGGGTGGTCATTTGTTGTTGATGATATCTGATTTCTTGGCTTCGGAGTGTAGTGAAAGTAGTAGTTTTAGTTTTTGTAATTTATTTCTCTTTTATAATAAAAATTAGTGTCTTCTTTATAATGTTTTCTATTTTTATTATGGAGTAGTCTCTAATTTTCGTTCTAGAGAAGAATGGAACTTAACATGATTTAATTGAATTCATTTCAAGCTCTTACTCTTTTATTCAATCAGATCGTTTGAATTATCAGATTCTTAATGCTATGAATAGATTGATCACCTGTTTCTTAGATCAAGAGGTTTAATTAGATTTTGGGAGAAATTAATTAGATTAGTTATTGATAATTCATCATACGACGAGTCTTTTGACTTGTTTGTCGTTGTGGTCGGAAGATACGCAACACCGTATGCGATTGTAAGGCAATTCTTTATGCATTATTTTGTTGATTAATCAATTATCACCGGGAGGTAGAAATTGAAGATTTGATAAAGATTAAATTGATGTTAAGGGAAATTCGACTCTGGAATGAGTTTTATAATTTTAACGTTTCCTTTTATTTAAAGTTATTATTTATATTTAGCTAAGTCAATTATTTTTATTTTTCTCTTAATATTATTTTATTTAATTAATTTAAGGAAATTCATTTCTCTGTGGGAACGATACTCGAATTTATCATGAATAACTGAATTTGGACTTGACCCATGCTACATTGACTTTAAATGATCGATCCCTTTGTTCAGTCTTAATTTCAATTGCACCATATGGAAAAAACTTTTGTCTAGGAGAAAATGACCAGCAACCACACCATATGCCATGTTTGTCTGCTATAGTCCAAGCAATAGCTGATTTGTGATCTTTCAGTATTTTAATCAGCATCTCTTTCTGTAATACAGTTAGCTCTAAAGATATAATAATAGGAAGAGTGTCATTAAGCCCTAAGAAAATATACCTGAGATGTTTTGGAAGTTGTTTAGCTCCAAAATAGGTGGTACTTCAACTGATGGTAGCAATCTGTGGAATGGTAGATCTAAGGTTTCCATAACTTTGAATTGTTGATGCAAAATTGGTTGTAAATCTAATACTTCAACCATCTCATCCACATCAATATCTTCTTCACAAAGAGAATTTATGGATTTATGTAATGAATTACTAAACTGATCCCCTTTGCATTCGAGTAAGCTAACCAATGTATTGAGTTCATTTTCATTATTTGGTTTATCATCTTTTCCCCTAACTTCATTGGGTTGAACTAGTTCTTAGAAAGTAATACCACTCTGGGTTGTTATAGCATTGCAATGCTCTTGACCATCATTCCTTGGTTGTTCTGGTTGGCTGGGAAGTACACCCTTGGGTCGCTCACTTGGTTCCTTGTTTAATTGCACCATAACTTATTGCATAAATTGTTGTTGTTGTTGCTGCTGATTCTGCATAAATTGTTGCATAGTTTGTTACATGGTTTATTGCTTGGAATTGAACATTTAGACCAAATCTGGTTGTCGTGGTTGCTGAAAAGAAAGTGAAGGAGGTTGATAATGTTGTGATGGTGGTGGTGGATTATTGGGGACAACAACCGATTGTGAAGAATTATTCCATGAAAAATTGGGGTTATTGCACCAGCCCCCATTGTAGGTGTTGTAGTATGGATTGTTGTTCCCATTATAGTTGCCTACGTAATTAACTTGATCTGTTGTACATTGACCTGTAGAATGTCCTTGTCCACACCATTCACACCTTGGTTCTACAGCCTTAACCTATCTCTATATATTAAGAATTTAAACTTCATTAGTTAAAGCACTAACCTGAGCAGATAAAGCAGTAAGTGCATCTAATTCTAAAACTCTGGTAGTCCTCCATGAATGCATGGCTTCTTCCTCTATTGGTTCTTGTGCTCTTCTTCCAGCAGCACACAAGTTTCTCAAATCCTTTCAATCTTCGTACTAATAAACAAATGATAATAAATAATAGCAAGGAAGAAGATAATGATATATTTTATTTTTTCCTTTTTTCTTTTTTTGTTTTTTAAAAATAATCAGACACTAAAATCTAAAAAGAAAAGAAAACACTCAAAATTCTAATCTAAATTAATTAAGAAAATTTGATTTCCCCGGCAACTGCGCCAAAAACTTGTTAGACTATTTTCAATAACATGCAAGTATACACGGTCGAAACAAGTAATATAATGATAAATCGAGTATCGTCCCACAGGGAGATGAATTTCCTATAATTAATTAAAGAAAATAAAATGAGGAACAAAACAAAAATAACTAACTTAATTAAATCTAAGTAATAACTTTAAATTAAAAACGAAGTCAAAATTATAAAACTCGTTCTAGAGTCGAATTTCCCTTAACATCAATTTAATCTTCATCAAATCTTACTCTTATCTTTTATTCCCTCGGATTATCGATCTAGGATAATTATATGACATGGTGGCTCCCGCTCCTTCATACTTCTATTATTTTGCTTCAATTTCTACCTCCCGGTGATAATTGATTAATCAACAAAATAATGCATTAAGAATTGCCTTACAATCGCATACGGTGTTGTGTATCTTCCGACCACAACGACAAACAAGTCAAAAGACTCGTCGTATGATGAATTATCAATGACTAATCTAATTAATTTCTCCCGAAATCTAATTAAACCTCTTGATCTAAGAAATAGGTGATCAATCTATTCTTAGCATTAAGAATATGATAATTCAAACGATCCGATTGAATAAAAGAGTAAGAGCTTGAAATGAATTCAATTAAATCATGTTAAGTTCCATTCTTCTCTAGAACGAAATATAGAACTACTCCATAATAAAAATAGAAAACAATATAAAGAAAAACAATATAAAGAAGAAACTAACTTTTATTACGAAAGAGAAAGAAATTACAAAAACTAAAACTACTACTTCTACTACAATCGGAAGCCAAGAGATGAGATATGATAACAACAAATGACCACCCTTTATATAGAAGTGGAGATACAAGAATTCGAAGAGGGTGTTCACAAATCGACGTAATCTAATTAATTATAATGTCCCTTCAAGTTTCCAACTATTCGACTCCATTGAACACCATGAATTGTAGCCATTGGGTGGCGCCAAGTGTCATGACCAATCATAATCCAAAGCTTAATTTATTCATCTTTTTCTCCATTAAAACATCAAAATTAAGCATATATAATAAAATATTAATTAACTAAAATATAATTAAAAATATCACTAAATTAATAATGTTTATACCCAAGAAGTAAAAAATCATATTAAAAATATTGGGAAATATTATATATTTTAAACACTTAACACCTGGGGTAGTAAATGGCCAAAAAAGAGGACGGCGGCAAAAACATAGGCTTGGCGGTGGGTGAAGAAGCCCGGGCGTCCTAGGCGATGGGTTGCAATCTGGCCCGGGAAGGTCGATAGGAGGTCGAGGGGGTCGAGGCGACTACCCTATTGAGGCAGCGACGCTCGCTGGTGGTGGAATCGGCGACGCGAGTGCAGTGCTAGGCAGGCGATGTAGGCATCGCCGCGGTTGGAAGGTGGCCGGAGTTGGCCAGGATGACACTAAAACGGCACGGTGGAGCTGGACGGCTGCCGGAGGTGGTCGGTGGAGCTGGAGGGCACCTCGAGTCGGGTGGCAAAATTGTAAATAATGCTTGACTCGACACATCTCGAGTTAAATAATAATACCAATTCATAAATAACATCTGACTCGATAACGACTCGAGTTAAAAATAATACAAACCTTACAAATAATTATTTTAATGGGTTATGGATTAAAGATACTAAAATAATTAATTATTGTATAAAATAGCCACGGGTAATAAAACAAAATACGGTAATCATAAAAGGTCGATAATTAATTAGCACAACAAGCGATTAAATTAAATCAGATGGTTATAAGTAATTAATAAAATAAAGATTTTACCTTTACCTTATTAAATTTAATTTTAGATAAATAAAGTGATTATTTTAATAACAAGTAAGTAATGTAGAAAATTAGTTATTAAACTATAGTTGGGTAGCAATCACTAGTGTCGAACCTAAACACAATAATGAAAATAAATAAAGTTCAAAACATTATTGGGTCGAATAATTTAAAATAATTGTATTAATAATATTTTTGAATAATACAATTTATTTTAAATAATTTAATCAAACAACTTAATTAATTAAATTGCTATAAATAATAGTAAAGATTAAAAATTATAACCATAAACTAAATCATCAAGATCGGGGTTAAGTAATTATCATCGCAAAGAAAAATTAAATACTTGTTTGTTAGTAATAATTATTTTATCAATTGTTAGGTATTAATTATGATTTAGATAATTAATTTAAAATGTGAAGTAGGATTTACATGATTATGCCAAAGGAATAATTAATTATCGCACTAGATTTGTTGATAATTTAATATTTAATTTTTTTAAAAATGATATATATATTAGATATTTAGTGGCATGCATTCCTACTCGAATAAAATTCTACTTATGTATAATTTTTTGTTCTCCTTCAAATTAAGATCATTGGTAGTAGTGCGAGTTCGAAATATCCAGGTCCGTATAACTATTTGAAATGTTGTACTTTCCCTTGTTGGCAGCCCCGGTCGCCGTGAGCCCCGATTCGACCACCATGCGCTATAATGCAATTGGGGTCAAGGAATTGACTTAGTCTGACACGGGGCCTCACATTTAAAATTACTATGTCTGTCCGTAAAATTATTTGAAATGTTATATTGTTCGTATAATTATTTAGAATGTTGTATTGTCCGTATAATTATTTGAAATGTTATGTTTTCCCAAACTAGTATAACTATATGAAATGTTGTATTTTCCCAAATTGGTAGCCTTTATCGCACTACTCTCAGAATGAGCTGGGAGACGATTTTTAATCTCAGAATTAACTAGGAGACCATGACTAATCTCAAAATGAAATGGAAGACTACCTAATCTCAGAATGAGCTGGGAGATGTTTTCTAATCTCAGAATGAGCTGCGAGACAACTTCTAATCTCAGAATGAGCTGGGAGACCATGACTAATCTCAAAATAAATTGGGAGACCACCTAATCTTAGAATGAGGTGGGAGAAATTTTCTAATCTCAGAATGAACTGGGAGACCATGACTAATCTCAAAATGAATTAGGAGACCACCTAATCTCAGAATGAGCTGGGAGACAATTTCTAATCTCAGAATGAACTAGGAGACCATGACTAATCTCAAAATAAATTTGGAGACCACCTAATCTGAGAATGAGCTGGAAGACGATTTCTAATTTCAGAATGAACTGGGAGACCATGACTAATCTCAAAATAAATTGGGAGACCACCTAATCTCAGAATGAGCTGGGAGACGACTTTTACGAATCTCAGAATGACCTGAGAGATAATTACTAAAGAACTTGTGAAACTATAATAAAAAAACGGGTGAAATGATAATAGGGATTTTATTGACTTGTTTCATTTAATTATGTGGCTTAGTGCTTTTATCACTAACGCTGAATTTCCTCCGCAGGTGAGCGGCATTGGACTGAAGAATAGAAGTGTGGTTAGTGGTTCTTTTACCAACCTGGTTATGGTGAATCAGTAATAAAATTTTAACTTCCTTATTATTCTCTTGTGTATAAATGTGCCTATGGGAAACGGTCCGAAACTGTGGGACAGTTATTTTATATTTTAGAGAACATGATATATTTTAAAGATTTATATTAATGTTCTCAGACTTATTTGCTGTATTTAAATTCATGTTCTGGAATGTTACATTTACATTAATTATATTTTTAAATAACACCCGGTCTGGTTTGGGTGGGTCGTTACAAAAACTGACTTGCACGTACCATTAGTGGATGCACGTGACAGTTAAAGCGGGCACTAGAATATTGAGTGGACTATTCCATTGCTAAGGGATCCTGACAACTCTGTGTTTGAGTTCCTCACACCCGGAGAATGTAGTGGTTTACAAGTACTATAAAGTACATCGCACATCTAGACTTGTGGTTCAAAGGGTACTAAAGGTGACTACCTAAGATTACTCGGCCTTCGAGTTCAAGGCCAGGAGAATTATGAAGAAAAGGAGAGGGCTTAGGATATACATGTATTCCCAATGGAACAGAGAAAAATGAAATGGGAAAAATGCTGGAAGAGGCATCAGCAAAGCAGACAGTTCGGGATGCTACCCGGTCTGCAGCCTAGTGGCTCAACAATAGCTGCCCTACAGAGAGTTCACGAGAAGTATATGAATATTTTCTTTCATATGAGAGTTTGCTCTCATTGCCAGTTTGTTATAGTTATATTTTGGACAAGTAACGCTTGTTACTGACTTGTTTTATACTAAATGTAGGTGATAATCATGAGTTGGATGTGCCAGACTGGATGGAGGAGTCGCTTGCACACACATGTCAGCCGATAGAGTGGTTAATATTTTGTTTATGATGTTATTATATTGAGAATGATGTGATTAAATGCTAGGACATGATATGATGTGATTAAGTGCTAAGACATGACGATATGATGGGATTAAGTGCTAAGACATGATAATATGATGTGAACTATGAATAGACTGCACAGGTGGGTCAAGACCTAGTCTTAAGAATGTGTTTATAGCAAATTAGATTATGTGTGAACGAAGTTGTTTGATATATGGATATATATTTGCATATGTTGAATTGACAAGGGGGCCCCTAATTGCATTTTTAAGGGAGACTCTATTTGCTTTATTTTTAAAATTTTTATTAATTTAGCGCAATTGTTGTTGGTGTGTAAATTAGTTTACAAGTCATCCATATAGTAGCATGTTAGGATTCTGTGTATTCATCCATGCTTGGCAAGTAGTATCTTTATCTTAAGACACCGAGATTAGATCTGCACAAGTTGGGTTCGGGTTAGCCAACCTAACTAGGACCCATGACATGCCATTTTGGTTCATGAGTGTGAACCGGATTTGGGGTGTTACAATTGCCGTCACCTGTACGGGCCACTTTTGACACTGGCGAGTGTGCTCCGGCGAAGCGGACCACCCCGACCAGTTCCCCTCGCCAAGGTCTATGGTTTGGGACCAACACCGACGACCATCACGACCGCGATCGCCACCTGCAACGTTGCTGCCCCATTTTTTGTTATTTTCCAGCCAGCCAGTGGCCAGAATCCTCCAATCGACACCACCAGCAGCTTCGTCTTTGCTCGCTTCGTCAATCCCAACTAGCGGCAAGTCTAGCCGCACCGCATCGGTATTTTCCGTCAACGGACACCCCCGCCCCTCCTCCTGATCGGTTCACCCGTGTCGAGTTCTTTTGCTTGCATTCACATCCGCCTGTCAGATCTTGTCCACTTGCCTGCTAGCCCATGTCTGAGTCCACCCGTCCAGTTAAGGCTTGCCTAGCCAATTTTTAGTTAACCCAAACCTCATTGGTTTAGCCCATTTGGTTTGGTCTGGTTCGGCTTAGTTCGGTCTGGTTCATCCCATTTTTGCCGTTTCTCGATCGTTTTTGTAATTTGAGAACTCCTATATTAATTAAGATGCATATTCACATGATTTAACATGTTTTGATGTAATAATTACTTTTGTTTATTTATTATTTTATTTACTTATTTCTTTATTATTGTTATTCATTTCTTATTATTCGTCTATTGATTATAATGCATGTTTATACGATTACTGATTATTATTAATGGTATATTTACTTATATGTATATTTACCTATTATTATGTATGCTTATTAAATTATATTATATATATATATATATATATATATATCTATTTACTTGTTCGTGTGTATGTGATTATTTATTTGTATTTAATTGTGTATTCTTGCATTGTATAAATATGTGTTCGGGCGCGGGATAGTCTGCCCCCGCAGATCGTGTCTTTTTCAACCCAGTTTTGAGAGTTTGGTGGGACTAAGGCGCCCTTGCTGTGCAAAGAGATAGTGCGATGGAAATTGAAAATGTCACAAGCATTAAAATGACACGCATTAAATTTGTTACTTGGTTCCTTAGGGTTCAACTTGAATCCCTAAGTTAGTGCACGGTTAGATTGATACTCACAATCCACTATTTCTCTTTTGATTGTACAATTACACAATATAGTGAATTTTTTGCCCATTTAAATAAATTTGTCTTTGAGATGCTTATCCCTAATGTCCTGGTTTGTCCCTTTAATCCTCAAAATAACTTCATCACTATGTCTGGAGCGTCAAAAAACAGTGGGATATCAAGTTTCTCCTTGATCAGACGTCTGGAAGGCATTTACATTATTTCTAGAGTGTTAATAGACTGAACCAGGCCGTAAGGGTTGGTACAAACCAAACAAATGCTAGACCAGACTGGATGGCACATGTCGGCTTCCTTTCTCTCTGCGTGTGCCGCTCTGCAGGTGGAATATGGTACGCCAACAACAATCCTGGTCACGGGGTTGCGACACGGTCGCGGTTTGGTATCTGGTCGCAGTCTGGCTTTCCGGACGTGGACTGGTAGAGAAGGATTTGGTCTCGGACACGACCAAGAGTGGATGCAGTCAGCAATAAATGGGTCCGATGACCAGTCTGCGGCAAAAGGTGCAACAGCGGTTTTGGGGGCTCCGGTGGCTTTTCTAGAGGTAGAAGGTGGTAGAGATCGCCCAGAACTGTAGATCACAGACCCATGGGTCTCTTGATGGTGGTCCGACGATCGGTGGTGCCTCTGGTCAGCTGGACAGAGAGTCCCCAAAGTTGGTCACTTTTCTGTACTTTTCTTCTTTGCTACTCTGATCGGTCACTTCTAGATTTTTCTCCGGCGATGAAAACGGTGAACTCCGGCTGTACGTGATTTGCGTTTGTAGGTCACTTCACCATCTTCTTGTTGGTGACTACTTTGGGGCCGGGAACGGCCAGCGTTTTCCAGAAAAAGGCCTCAATAGTTGTCTCCCGCTGCTGTTTTCTGTTCTGCTTTCTCCTCTTCTTCGATCACTACCTCTTGGCAAAAGTCCAGTGACCACGGCAAGTCCAGCGACCACGGCAAGTCCAGCGGCAAGTCTGGGTTATTTTGTGTTGCAGCCACTCCGAACTCACGCTGGTGGTCTTGGGTGTCCTTCCTACAGCAGCAAGGGAGTAATCTTCTGGCGGGACAACACCTTCATGTCAGTGTAGCCGCAACGGGACGTCTCACGGCAGCAGCTCTCCGGCAATGGATTTTTTACTTATCTACAAACTCCCATGCTGACGACCTTCAGAACAGCGGCCCGAAGCAACAATGGTCCAACTTCGCCAACACTCGACGGGAGGGCTCTGGCAGGTGCAAGCATTCTTCCTCCCAAGCAACAGCGGCGCTAGGCTCTTCTGCTGCTCAAAACAGGGCAATGAGAGAATCTCTTCTTCGCCTGCTTCTACTCTTCTCAGTGAAAACAAGCTCTGCAGTATGGCTCTGAGCGTCTCCAATCAGGCAGCAAAGAAAGCACCTCTTCTTCTGCAAAGCGGCAACACAGATCTCCGGTTATAGGTTAGGCAGCACGTCGAAAAGGTGGCAAACAGCAGCAAGAAGTCCTCTTAATCTGTCCCGTTTTTACCTGCAATAGAAAAATTTTCCTTTCGGGAAATCCAATGCAGCAAGGCTGTGATGACTTTGGCGGCAGCAGGATGTGGCAACAGCTCGTTTCCTTGGTGGATAATAGCAGACCTCCTTCTCAGCAAGGTAGGGCTCCACGATGAGCTTGGGCAGATGCAAGCTTTCTTCCTTCCAAGCAACAGCGGCATTAGGCTCTTTGGCGGCTCAACAACTCGTCTTCCTGGCAATGCTCCTTCTTCATGGCAATAGTGTTAGGATTGAAACACACAAAATCCCTAAACTCCTTGATATGCAATAATAAGTACACAAATCACTCCAATTAGAACACCCTCAACCTCTCCAAATTGGAATCAACTCATAATCTCTAACTGGAACACACTCCAATTAGGAACTCACAATTCACAATTAAAACAACACTCTCAATTGTGTACTCTCTTTAATTCAGTTCTGTTTCACTCATAATACAACTACATATATATAGGAAAAGAAAACCAACTTCGTAAATACCAAGAGCCAAATACTAAATACTCATCGTCTTCAACAATTTTTCTTGAATTCCTCGTACCTCTTGGAATAACTCCATGTCTTTACGATTCCCCATGTCATTATATGTCTTCTCACATCCATCGTATGATGAGGGACCCCAACAATTCTCCCCTCCCGAATCATACAGAACACACTAGGGTTGGTTTCAACATCCTTCACATGGAAAAGAGATACAACCCTTCTAATCTCCCCTTTTCGACCCATGTGAAAAACTCCTCTTCCGAGTCATGTGGAATTCACTTTATCTCCCCTGATTGGAACTAGCACATCTCCCCCACCCTCTTGGGGAAAGCATTACGACTTTGCTTTTTGTCATTTAGGATCAACTTTTCTTCAAACATCTTTATTAACCCATCCACTCGGGTTTCAGAAAATAGCTTATTTTCATCTTCCAACTTGACAACAACTTTCTTTCTATTATGAGTATGATCATTACCAAGAATCTTATTACCAAATTCCATTTCTACCTCAGTATGATCAACCCGTCGACGCCATGCTTGCTTAGGAGACCCCTCAAGAGTACTTCCACTCTTGATATATTGAAATAATGTCTTGTACAAGCTGCCATATTTTTTCCCTTTTGCAATGATAAGTGCACCCTTGGATAACGTCCATAATCCTCTAGCAAATTGAGAACTATGGCCAATATCATCCAACTTGCCCAAAGACAATATATTTTCTTTCAAGCTTGGAATATGTCTCACATTCTTCAAAAATAATTTGTGACCCAAACTAGTCACCATATGCACATCTCCCATGCCAACAACACGTGATGTATTACCATTCCCCATCTTCACCATTCCCAAATTTTCTGATTTATAGGTAGTGAAGAGCTCTCTACATGATGTTGCATGAAAAGAAGCTCCAGAATCTACAATCCAACTTGAAGTATCCGTCTTACGAAAGCACTCATCATTACAAGAAGTAAAAAGTAATAAGTCATTTCCATAATTAATAGAATTGACTTCATCATTTTCTTGTCCTTGGTCCTTTTCCTTGTCATGTTTCATATCCCATGTTAATTTTTAGAAATACCTTTTTATGTGACCAACCTTGTTACAATAGAAGCACCTTATCACCTTTCTTCCATTATTTGTCTGCTTGAACCCACTCTTTCTCTCCTCAGAAACCAAGGCTTGTTCCCCTTAAAATGAAGTTAATATTGCTGACTTTCTTCTTAGCTCCTCTGACAAGAGTGATGCTGTAACAGAGTTTAAGTCAAGTTTAGAAACATGGCTCAAACTCATAATTAAATTATCCCATGAGTCTGGCATTGAGCAGAGAAGTAAGGTGGCTTGTTCTTCCTCATCAAGCTTTACACCTGTTCCCAACAGGTCATTCACCAAGCTATTAAACATATTTAAATGTTCATGAATAGAAGTCTCATCCTTCATCTTCAAATTATACAATTGTTTCCTTAGAAAAATCTTACTTACTAAGGACTTGTCTTCATATATTCTGTGAAGACTATCCCACAAAGCCTTTGCCGTTGTATCAATAGTATGCACATTAAATAATACCTTATCATCCAAAGCCAATAAAATATCAGCCTTAGCAATCTCATCTTTTTCAATAAATTGTGCATCAGTCATACCTTCTGGTTTCTGATCCTTGCCTTTAAGATCAACAGCACAACCATCTTTCACCAATATGGCATGAATCTTCACCTTCCACATAGGAAAATTACTTCCATCAAATCGAGGAAGTACAAATTTCGTTGTACTCTTCTCGGCCATCTTGTCAAAAGTAAACAAGAAGTTTCATCTTCTCCACGAACCTCCACAGGCGGACGAACCAAAGCTCTGATATCACTTGTTAGGATTGAAACACACAAAATCCCTAAACTCCTTGATATGCAATAATAAGTACACAAATCACTCCAATTAGAACACCCTCAACCTCTCCAAATTGGAATCAACTCATAATCTCTAACTGGAACGCACTCCAATTAGGAACTCACAATTCACAATTAAAACAACACTCTCAATTGTGTACTCTCTTTAATTCAGTTCTGTTTCACTCATAATACAACTACATATATATTGGAAAAGAAAACCAACTTTGTAAATACCAAGAGCCAAATACTAAATACTCATCGTCTTCAACAATTTTTCTTGAATTCCTCGTACCTCTTGGAATAACTCCATGTCTTTACGATTCCCCATGTCATTATATGTCTTCTCACATCCATCGTATGATGAGGGACCCCAACAAATTGGGTGGGGAGATTCATGGCTCGGCGACAATAGCAGCAATCCTACTCTTCTCGGCAAGTGTAACACCAATGACTGCAGAGGGTTACCAGAGCAGCATCTTCGGTGAGGATTGTGTAAAATCCTTTTCTTGTCTTTTGTTTTTCTGTGCGAAAGTTTTTCCTTTTTGCGTACCAGCCCCCTGTTCTTTATGTTAAGGTAGTCCTTTTAGAGAATTTCCCCTTTCTACAGTTCCTGATTCCTGCCATTAAATCCTCACCCGCTAAACTATTTTTATTCCTCACTTTAAGCCCCTAAAATCCTCACCAGTAGTTCTTATCCTCTCCTTCTTGTCTTCAACCTTGATCTTGGAACCACCGTGACTTTTTCTTGAAGGTGTAAAAATCATCCACATAAATGGATAAATACTATCCATGTAATTGTGTAACGACCCAGCCCAAAGTGCAATGTAATGGGCCAAGTCATTTCATTAAAATGGGTACCCCGGAAGTTAAAGATCTATAGTCCATTCCCACTTATAAACAAGATCTTCTCCCAGTAGGTATTAGAAGTGGGGCTAAATTGAGGGATCTCACAATCCACCCACCTTAGGGAATTTCTTCCCCGAAATGCCTATTCTTGGCCCGTTGCTAGCCCCAGCCCACGACCTTTCTAGCCCGTGACCAGCAGCCTAGCCAACGTTTCTAATCCAGCCCACCATCTAACACAGAACCAGGTCGGCTCTGATACCACCTGTAACGACCCGCCATTTTTCACGATATTGTGGGCCTAGCTGGCCAGGTGTTCCTCACAATTAAGTAAATGTGACTAACATTTTTTATTTAACAAAAACATATATAAAGATCCCACAGTCTTGTACCGTTTCCCAGCAGCCACACTTATTTCTCAATTAAATAAAAAAAGGAGTCCTCATATTTATTTTGCTCCATACTCTGGATGTCAATCTCCTAATCTCGTATTTGCATACCTGCGGAGGCAATTCCGCATTAGTGATTACAACACTAAGTAGTATAATAGATAAAACAAGACAAGTACATTCCACTATTTCCTTATGTTTATTTTAATATGCGGTGGAGCGATTCCACTATACTCCAAAACAATGCGGAGGAGGTATCCGCTGTGATCCACACACCCCGGCCGTAGCCTTTTTTGTGGGGAGGCTACCACTACCGTCTCTAGTGCCAGTGCCTCGCACACCCCGGCCGTAGCCTTTTTGTGGGGTAGCTATCACTGCACTCGGGTGATTGCTATGCCCGTTTGTGGGGAAGCTCTCACTACCAATTCTAGTGCCAGTGCCTCACACACCCCGGCCGTAGCCTTTTTATGGGGAGGCTATCACTGCTCTCCAGTGCTAATGCCTTGCACACCCCGGCCGTAGCCTTTTTATGGGGCGGCTATCACTGCACTCAGGTGATTGCTATGCCCCGTTTGTGGGGAAGCTCTCACTACCAATTCTAGTGCCAGTGCCTCACACACCCCGGCCGTAGCCTTTTATGGGGCGGCTATCACTGCACTCCAGTGCCAGTGCCTCACACACCCCGGCCGTAGCCTTTTTATGGGGCGGCTATCACTGCACTCCAGTGCGATGGAGGAATCGCTGTGCCTCACTCACCCCGGCCGTAGCCTTTTTATGGGGTGGCTATCACTACTCCAAAACAATGTCGATGCATTACAAAATTCACATACATAACACGACCCAGTGTCGGACTGAGTCAATTCATTGACCCTGGTAGCACTCGGTGCATGGTAGTCGAATCTGGGCTTAGGCCGACCTAGGCTACCAACAAGGAAAGTATGATGTTCTATCTATTATACGTACCTGATTTGTGTTTACGTCTAACTATGACCCGTGAACCCTAATACAGTAATGGGGAGGTCGCCTAGGACGGAGATGAGGGATGAAATACTCCCTCCTCCTACATATATATACACTTCAACCATTCCCTCCATTAAATTCTCATACCCCATCATCCATTGGTATTTCCTAGGTTCAACGACCCCTTCATTAAATTCTCACACCCCATCATCCATTGGTATTTCCTAAGTTCAACGACCCCTTCATTAAATTCTCACACCCCATCATCCATTGGTATTTCCTAGGTTCAACGACCCCTTCTCCTTTTATAAAGAATAAATGACGGCTAGGGTTTGTGGAAGCACCCTTTCACCATAATTCCTTTAACCGCGTAATTGGGTAATTAACACGGTTCACTTAACCTTTTCACTCAACCTCTTAATTGGTATGGTTCACTTTACTAGTTTAAACGGTTAAATGGTATGGTTTACTTAACCGGGTAAAAATACTTAACCGGTTAACTAATACTTTCCACTTGACCGGGTAATTAATAATTAACCGGGTAGCGGGTAAATAATTTAAACAAATTCATGGATACCAACGTTTGATCCCACCGCGTCGAATATATATATATATTTTCCGGGTCTTTACAAATTGGATATGTGCAAATCTTGTGCAAATATTAGCCCCCTCACCGATTTTTTGCAAGTCTGAAAGAAGAATTGGTGAAATACAATTTCCATTTTTTTAATTTCTTTTTCTATGTACATTGTACATTCAACTATCTATTCACCATTCAGGCTTCATTCAAGGAGTGTGACCTCCTGTCATAGGGTCTCGCCAAATTTTTAAGTATCTTGCATCTGGGTATCGTTCACTATATTTGTTGGTCATGACAACCCTATGGCTTGCATCACAGAGACCGAAGTAAAATTCTCAGAGGGAATGAGTTCAAGTCCCTTCCATTGCCTCGCTTTTTCAAGCTCAATAATGTCAAAGATGTCTGTATCCACCTCCTCTAGCAAAGCATTCAATTTTCGAATCCACTTTAAAGGTACTGATGAAGCTTTCGGTCCTTGTAACTTTGCTGTTTTAGGATGCTTTGGTGGTGGATAATTAGCTGTTGGTTTTATAAAGTCTGGCAAATCAAGTGTAGGAGGATAGACATGACTAGATAGTTGTGCTCGAGCCAACTTCAAGACATTTTCCTCCATGAAGAATGCAGCATCCACCAAGTACGCTTCCTCAAGAGTGAATGGCTTTTGTAGCCCCCTGACTCGGATCTGACCTCCTTTACTTGGTGCAATTTTAATGTGTTGGTGCCGTGAAGATGACAAACATTGGTGGTCATAAATCCATGGTCACCCAAGAAGCATGTGCCACATTGGATCAACTTCTAGGATGTGGAATATGTTTGGTAAACTTAAAGGACCATTAGAGATGTGTAAACACACCATTCCCAATGACTCACACGGTACACAAGACACTGAATTGATTGTGATATCATCTGGCATGAGGTTTTACTTAGTATAACCCAATTCAAATAATACATAAATAGGAAGAATGTTGATTGATAATCCTTGATCCACAAGTGCACGTCGAACAAGCTTGTTTTGGATGTTTCACACTAACAAACAATGGTTGATTGTGGTTGGGCTCAGGGTGTCACAAATTGTCATTGGAGAAAGTAATGATTCCAACTGGCATTGGTAGAGTATCATCAACATGTGGCCAAGATGGGTTAGTATGGGATCTTTGTTCCTTATTTATTCGAGTTAGAACAGGCAAAGGATGTCCCAAGTACTCTACATCTGTGATATAGTCTTTTATTCCACTTAAGATCATAAAGAAACTATCTTCTCTATTTCTAATTGCAAATTCTGACAAAGCTTGTTCAACTATGAACCGGGTAATGGGTGAGATGTGCATCATGTCAAACATGTGCACTAACTTGGGTATCTTCCTTAACTTTTTCACAATTGTCATTTGATTAGCTTCCTTTTTTGGTGTGGGAGGAGAGGAAACCTTCTTTCCTTCTTTTGTTGAACTCAAAGAAGCCTCCTCCTTCTTACTTTCATTTCTTTTAGGTTGCTTTTCCTTTTCTAACTTCTCTTCCTCGAGCTCCTTGCCCTTGCTTAGTTCATCCTTTTCAGTTTCTTTGTTTGGCACCTTCAACGGTGAGGTCAAATGACTTGCCGTCATAATATTGGTTGTCGGTGCCTTTTGTACTATGGGAGCTTTATATTTGATTTCCCTTTTTTGAGTAATTCTTAAATCTTCCTCATTATTTTCTGACATTTAACTGTTGGATGGCCAACCATTTGATAATATCAGCAGAAATTATCTTTCTTCTCGTCTTTCGACTTTGGTGGATTCTTTAGGGTCCATGGTGTAATCTTTTCTTGCTTAACCAAAACATCAAACCACCTTTATGTATCTCCAACATTGAAGGTGTAATCCTCTATATTCCTCCATTCACGCCGTTTTTGGGACGCGGTTTTTTGCCCTTCGTTGTTGTTCCTTTGTTGTTTTTCCCAACCTTGCTCGCTGAGTTCAGTAGCAGCATTAGTTGATGCCTTAGTATTCTTCAAGGAAGTAGAAACCCTTCCAAGTTCCTCGAAGATCAACACCCTTTCAAAGAGTTGCTCAAAAGTGTTGCATTGCGCACTACTTAAGAACTAAGCAGCCAGTCCAACATTCATTCACAAAATTTTACAAGCTCTTTAATGTTAGGGGTCTCTTTCATATGAGATGTTAGACTTTTAAACCTCTTCCCATATGTTGCAAACTTCTCACCCGGTTCTTTCAGACACTGTAGCAAGTGTTCTATCTTTACTGAGATTTCTATTGACGGAAAATGTTCTGTGAATTGTTCAACAAAATTATCCCAAGAACTGATTGATCTAGGAGGGTAGTTATTGAACCATCTTAAGGCATTGCCATTGAGGGATGCAAGAAATTATTGCAACTTTAACTTGTCATTTGTTGCAATTGCTCCACACTCAATTTCAAAGATTGTAATGTGATCTCCATGATTGCCATCTCTGTCGAACTTCGTGAAGGTTGGGCGCTTGTATTTTTCTGGCAAATTTTCTGTGTAAACTTCATCTGCTAAGGGATGGAGATGCTTTACTGCTTCACTTGGTTCTTTATCCTTGTGTGCTATCAGCACGGCAATCAATACGGCTTGTACATCCATTGCGGCTTTCAACTCATCAAAGCGAGCATCTTGAACCGATATAGCTGGTGTAACCGGCACTACTGGAATAGTTTTAGGATAGACTGATAGAGGATAACTAACTAGTAGTGGAGCTACTGTGGGTAGGAATTGATGGTGAAACCATTCACACCAAAGTTAGTACTGTAGGGATGGGCACTGTGGTGGTAATTGGTAGCGGAAACACCATAGGAACCGAAGATTGGGGGATGGTAGGGTTGTACCATGGGTATGGGCATGGTGGTGGGTAGTGAGGTGGTTGTGGAAACCATGTTGAATGTGGGAGTGGGCTATGCTCAGTCCGACTTGATTGCATAGTGTGTAGTGTTGCATCCAACTTGGCTGACTGGTCCAATTCGAATGGACTTCCCTGGATTGCTGGCTGGTTCATCTCATCAGGACTTTGCCGGTTTGCTGTGTTGGCATCTCCCCTTTTGGATGCACATACCATTGAGATGGAGGCTCGCCTATTTAAGGCGAGTGCATCGTCAAGTGCCGATTCAAGTTTTCTAATTCGTACTCAAAGTTCTTCGTTCGAGTTTGGGTTTTCATGTTGCAGGGCAGCTAGCTCGCCCACATCTGCAATGGGATTGTACTTGTATTTCAGGTTTATTTCTTGCAAGTGCATTGGAAGGTTCTCCTTCACTAGCACCTTTTTGGTTTGCAAAATTCCTTGTCTCGGGGGCCATATTTTCCTACACACTATTGCTTCAAACTGCACTGCTACCTCTCGATGGTCCCCAGTGGAGTCACCAAAAATATGTTCGGGCGCGGGATCATCCGCCCTTGCGGATCGCATCTTTTTCGACCTGGGTTTTAGAGTTCCGTGGGACCGAGGTGCCTTTGCCACCTAAAGAGATAGTGAGATGGAAATAGAAAATGTCACAAACACCAAAATGACACGCATGATATTTTTTACTAGGTTCCTTAGGGTTCAACTTCAATACCTAAGTTAGTCCACGATGAAATTAATACTTACAATCCCCTATTTCCCTTTTCATTGTACAATTTATACAACACCATGATTTTTTTTGCATTTAAATAAATTTGCCTTTGAGATGCTTGTTCCCAATGTCCTGGTTTGTCCTTTTATGATCTTTAAATCCTTAAAATAATTTCATCACTTTGTCCGGAGCAGCAAAAAATAGTGGGATATCAAGTTTCGCCTTCATCAAAGGTCTAGAAGGCCTTTAAATTATTTCTATAGTGTTAATAGATTGAACCGGGCCGTTTCGGGTTTGTACAAACCGAATAAATGCTAGAGCTGGACCAGATGGTGCACGTCGGCTTCCTTTCTCTTTGCGGGTGGTGTAGGTACACCAGCTCCAATTCAGGTTGCGGGTGGGTTGTGAACACGGTCGTGGTTTCATATCTAGTCACAATCTGGCTACGCAGACGCCGCTAGGAGAGAAGGATTTGGTCTCGGCCATGAACAAGAGCGGATACTGTCAGCAGTAAACTGAAAAACCGGCTGTGGTGACGGTGCAACGGTAGTTTTGGTGGCACCGGTGGTGGCTTTTCCGGATGCAGAAGGTGGCGAAGGTCGCCCAGAACTGTAGATCACAGACCCATGGGTCTCTTGATGGTGGTCCAACAGTCAGTGGTGGCTCTGGTCGGCTGGACGGAGTGCCCAAATTTGGTCACTTTTCTACTTCGCTTCTCTAATCCGCCATTTTGGATTTTTTTCCGGCGATGAAAACAGCAAACTCCAGCACTACACGATTTGCGTTTGTGGATCACTTCACCACCTTCTTGTTGGTGACTTCTTCGGGGGCGGGAACGAATGGCGTTTGTCCGAAAACGCCCTCAAAAGCTGTCTCCAGCTGCTGTTTTCTGCTCTGCTTTCTCCCTTTCTGCGCTCACCACCTCTTGGCAAAATTCCGGCGACAACGGCAAGCCGGACGGCAAGTCTGGGTTGTTTTGTGTTGCTGCCACTCTCAACTCCACGACATTGGCCTTGGTTGTCCTTCTTCCTACAGCAGCAAGGTAGTAATCTTCCAGCGGAGCACCACCTTCGTGTCAGTGTAGCAGCAACGGGGCGTCTCACGGCAGCAGCTCTCTGGCAAGGGATGTGTTACTTATCTCCAAACTCTTATGATGACGACCTTCAGAACAGCGACCAGAGGCAGCAGCGGTCCAACTCCGGCAACACTCAATGGGAGGGCTCTGGCAGGTGCAAACTTTCTTCTTCCCAAGCAACAGCGGCGTTAGGCTCTTTGGCGGCTCAAAACAGGGCAATGACAGGGTCTCTTCTTCCCCTGCTTCTACTGTTCTCGGCACAAACAAGCTCCGCAGTAAGGCTCCGAGCGTCTCTAATCAGGCCGCAAAGAAAGATCCTCTCCGTCTGAACAGCGGCAACTCGATCTCCAGTTATTGGGTAGGCAGCACGTCGAAAAGGTGGCAAACTGCAGCAAGAAGTTCTCCTAATCGGTCCCCTGTTTTTACTTGCAAAAGAAAAAAATTCGGCTTGATCTAATTCAGCAAAGCTGTGACCTTCAGGCGTGGGTGATGACTTTGGCTGCAGCAGGATGTGGCAGCACCTCCTTTCCTTGGTGGATAATAGTAGACCTCCTTCTCGGTGAGGTAGGGCCCATGACAGGCTCGGGCAGATGCAAGCTTTCTTCCTTCCAAGCATCAACGGCGTTGGGCTCTTTGGCGGCTCAACAACTCGTCTTCCCGGCAATGCTCCTTCTTGATGGCAATAGGGTAGGTGGATTCATGGCATGGCCACAACAGCAGCATCTCTACTGAGGGGCTCCTCCCTCGTACTTTTCTTCTATCTTTCCTTTTTCCTGATTTCTTCTCTTCTCTTTTTCTCTACAAAAGTCTTTTCTTTTAGCTTATGAGCCTCTTTTTTCACGTTAAGGTAGTTCTTTTATGGAATTTTCCCTTTGTACAATTTCTGATTACGGCTGTCGAATCCTCATCCGTTTAATCATTTTTTGTTCTTTATTTTAAGCCGATAATATCCTCACCATCAATTCTTATCCTCTCCTTCTTATCTTCAAGAATCTTGGAACCACCGTAATTTTTTTCTCTTAGGCGCATAAATCATCCACGTGACTAGTAAATACTATCCACGTAATTAGATATGTGCAAATCTTGTCCAAACAATATGATATTATGAATATTCATTATTAATGAATATTAACTATATTTATTTATTTATTGACTTATTATATACTTATTTGTTTATATATTTATATGTTTACTAACACGAGTATATGGTGATATTTAATTGTATTTACCCGTATATTTATATAGTGTAATTATAATATTATTTTATGATTAAAGTATTACTCATGTTCATGTTTATGTATTTATTATTTATCTAATTATTTATGGGTAATTTTCTTGTTTGTTTATATATTTATTATTTAGTATTAATATGTCTCGATTTGCAAACCAAATGTTTAGTTATATGTTTGTTAGCATTGTTTTCATTATTAAGTTATATTGATGATATGAGCACATACCACGAGCATGCATCATATAGAGATGTTACTATTTTACTTAGTAGTGGGTTCCGATGTAGGTTTCAGAGTTCGAGCTAGCCGTAGATGTGCAGATGGCTTGGAGCTTAGACCACAGGTCTGTAGGACTCTCCGTCTTAGCTTATCTCCTTGCATGTTGAGTGTAATCGTGTTTCATATGTAGGATGACATGGGCAGTGTTTTATTACATCCCTCCGATGTCGGGCCATTTAGATGTGTTTTCTATACGTTTAATAAAACTACAAGGATGAGATCCCTTGTTGGATTTTGAACTTTAGCTCTAGAAACGTATGATACAAGCCTCTTCCCTAAGATTATTATATAAGTACCCGCATTTTTACGAATTTCACAAATAAGAGAATGAGTGCTATAGAGATGTGTATGAATTGTACTAGTACTCATTCAAACCCTAAGGAAGTGTGGTGTATGAGGGTACTATGTAATTTATGGCACTAACTTAACTGTTCCTTTTGCCACTTGAGTATCGTGGTGGGTGATATGGAAGATGTGACGGCGTAAGTATTGTATGTATGAATATGATTATGACCCGTGCATGCGAGCTGGCAGTTGCTTAAGTCTGTTTGCTTACTGCCCAGTGTGAGGTAATTTAGAAGTTTCATAAGTTTTCATGGGTAATGGAATACTAAATTGCTAGTTTGTATTAGTTATTTTTCGGACCAATAACATTTGTTATTGACGGTTTCATAGAATATATGTAAGTCTTGCAAATCTTGAGTTGACTTTGGTGGGAGGACAAATAAATGCTACACACAATTGAGCTCAACGCAATTACTTACTTTATTCCTTTTATTTATATTCGATGTGTTTTGACGCATATTCAACGATGTCTTCCATTTTCATGACACCAAGAAGGTTGTTTTGATCTATTTTATCAATTAAGTCATACTGACCAACAACTTTAAACATCGCTCGACTCGATCGTAACATTTCTGATTTGATAATTAAGTCAACTGAAGTCGGGGTGTTACGAATATAATTAAAATCAAGATTTTCTAAATTACATTGCAGTTAATTTATAACTCATACTTAATTTAT
Source organism: Piper betle (assembly GCA_033002965.1). Lineage (NCBI taxonomy): Eukaryota > Viridiplantae > Streptophyta > Magnoliopsida > Piperales > Piperaceae > Piper > Piper betle. The sequence continues at coordinate 42,445 of JAURVB010013234.1, read as the reverse complement.
ATAATTAGATTAGTAGTATTCATTCAATACAATTCGGATCATGCAATTTCATTTTACTCACAATGAAAGCATTTCTTCAACTCAATCGATCAAGTCGTAATATGCTATGCTAACAATTACCAATTTTAAACAATTAGGTCAAAGGTAATTATACCATACGTCAATGGCAATTGGCGACAATTAAAGCTTGGTCGTCTGTCTCAAAAGTTGAATTTGTCATCCAGCGGTGCCCAAAGTTTGATTGGGTTCGGCAGGATGAATTTGGTGAAAATTAGGCTATTATTGGTGAATGCATTCAATTTTTGGCGATTTTTGGCCACGCCTAGTGAGATTGATGCCGACGGCAGTTTGGCCAACTACGTGGCCTGATCAGGGGTATGGGTTGGCACTTGCTTGGTGAGCTCAAGGTGACCACGGTGAGGACAAGGGCGACGAGAAAGGTGACGGTCACCAGTGGCAGGCAGGGTCTGTCTCGGTGGCAGTGCACGACAAGTCTAGGTTGATGGAACTGAGATGGCAGCACGACAAGTCTAGGTTGACTCAGGAGAGTGACATGAACAAGTGGCTCATTGCGCTGTGGAGGACAGGAGACTACCGAGAAGGAGTGGGATGGCTTGGCGATGGTCCGTTGGAGGTGGTGGCATCGATCCGCAGTAGTGCACCTACCAGAAGAGGCCTTGGCAACAGGGTCAGCAATCGAGGTGAGAGGAAGAAATGGCGGGGAGGTGGCTTCAAATAGGTCGGTGGGAATTTTCTAAATAAAAGTTGACTTGATTATGACTCTATTCTAAAATAATTACTAACTCTTAATAAATTATAAAAAAATCCAGAATAATATGGAAAAATACAATAAAATATAGTACACTCAATAACATCAAAATCACTTGTTTTATAACTAATAACCCACCCAAACTACTATCTAATGCATCCTAATGCTTTATTTGCCCTCAACATAATTCTGCGATCAAATGCATAAAAAAATAGGCATACTGTCGTATACTCTGATAACCTATTTCTTATCATTTTTATGACGTTATCATCACATACTTAGGTATACTTACCCTTATTGCTCATAACACACGACTGGGCTCGACTTAGCACATGTGCCATGAAATTGAGCCAACTCAAACCAACGGCTGAACTGACTTGTTCACTAATGTAAACCCTAATTCTCAGTCATGGGCTTTACAATAATACTTCTTGTCGACCATCTGAAGCTAGAAGATGCGGGAATTTCAAGCTTTGGAGCAAGATGACATGTATGTGGCAGAGTATTAGGCCTGATTCCTCATGCTAGAGATGCTAACGAGAGAGAGAACTGAGAAGTTTATCGTTGTAAGTCAGTCGTGGCATCATTCATTTATGCCACTCTGATTGTAACACCCAAAATCCTGTTCATGGTTAATAACTGAACCGGAATGTCATCGGTCTCGGTTAGGTAGGCTAACCCGAACTCAACCATGTGGATCTATTACCGGCGTCTCGAGATGGAAGATGTCTATCTCAGTGCATGGATGAATGTACAAAAATAAACCTAACATGCTACTACATGGATGATATGACAACTAGTTTACAAAACAAAATAAGTGCGATATATAGTCGATAAAAATTCCAAAATAATGGAATGAACAAAATTTCCCTTTACTTCTATTCACATTTGACTTTTATCATTTGACTTACACATTAATATATGTTTCAAATCATAATATCACTATCATATTATCATACCTTGCATTACATCACATCATTCTTAAAATAATGACAACATAAACAAAATATTAACATTCTATCATCTGACATATGTGTATGCAGGAGACATTACTGCTCCTTCGTCAAGGTACTCATGTTCATCACCTACATATATTATAAAAACATGTCAATAACGAGTGTTACTGGTCGAAAAATTATAACTAATATCAAACTGGTTATGAGAGCAAACTTTCATATGAAAGAAAACATCTTGAAATCTCTTAAGGGCATCTACTGAACTGAAATCATCTTTACCTGAACGATCTACTGCTGCTGATGCCTCTCTCTGCCTTTTCTCATTTCACTTTCTAGTCCCTTGGGACTATTGTCATATCCTAAGCCCTTTTTCTTACATCCATACCCACTCACGTAGCATGGTTGTCAGGATTCCCGGCTTATGACTGGCACGTGCCACTTGCGTAGCATGGTTGTTGGTGGCTTCGACTAGCACATGCTGCTAGCATAACATGGTTGTCGGGATTCCCGGTTTACGACTGGCACAAGCCACATGCGTAGCATGGTTGTCGGCGGCTTCAATAGGCACATGCTACTAGAATAACATGGTTGTTGGGATTCCCGGCTTATGACTGGCACATGCTACTTGGGTGCATGGTTGTCGGCAGCTTTGACTAGCACATGCCACTTGTGTTGCATGGTTGTCGAGATTCCTGGCTTACGAGTGGTACATGCTACTTTCATAGCATGGTTGTCGGCGGCTTCGACTGGCACATGCCACTTGCTTAGCATCATTATTGAAATTCCCGGCTTACGACTGGCACATGCTAGTTGCGTAGCATGGTTGTCGGTGGCTTCGACTAGTAGATGCTGCTTGCGTAACATGGTTGTCAGTATTTCCGGCTTACAACTGGCACATGCCACTTGCGTAGCATGGTTGTCGGTGGCTTTGACTAGCACATGCTTGCTTGGGTAGTGCAGTAATTGAAAAATACAAAACTACATATATATAGATCTTGGTAGGAATTTGTATATTAGGCTTGAAGGCAAATTGTGGTGAATCTGGTTTTCAAAAACATACTTTATGGATCTCAACCTCGATGGTTATTAATCTGAAAAGTAATTCAACTAAATGACTTGAGCTAAGTGGGATCTAATAAAACACCTCTCAACTCATCCTGCAATCTCTAAAAATGAAATCACAATAGGATAGAATAATAAATCATGGGTGAGTCCTAAACGAACCTAGTAGAAGCTCCAAGTGTGTCTTAGCACCTAAACGGTGAACTCCTACTCCATACCTAATCGTCAGTCGTGTGGTGACGGCATTGAGGTTGTGGCTGGCTTAAGTGAGGATTGTGGGGAAAAAGAGAAGGAAGAAAATGTAAAGACCCGGAATATATATATATATATATATATATATATATATATATATTCGACGCGGTGGGATTGAACGTTGGTATCCATGAATTTGTTTAAATTATTTACCCGCTACCCGGTTAATTATTAATTACCCGGTCAAGTGGAAAGTATTAGTTAGCTGGTTAAGTATTTTTACCCGGTTAAGTAAACCATACCATTTAACCGTTTAAACTAGTAAAGTGAACCATACCATTTAAGAGGTTGAGTGAAAAGGTTAAGTGAACCGTGTTAATTACCCAATTACGCGGTTAAAGGAATTATGGTGAAAGGGTGCTTCCACAAACCCTAGCCGTCATTTATTCTTTATAAAAGGAGAAGGGTCGTTGAACCTAGGAATACCAATGGATGATGGGTGTGAGAATTTAATGAAGGGGTCGTTGAACTGGAAATACCAATGGATGATGGGGTGTGAGAATTTAATGAAGGGGTCGTTGAACCTAGGAAATACCAATGGATGATGGGGTATGAGAATTTAATGGAGGGAATGGTTGAAGTGTATATATATGTAGGAGGAGGGAGTATTTCATCCCTCATCTCCGTCCCAGGCGACCTCCCCATTACTGTATTAGGGTTCACGGGTCATAGTCAGACGTAATCACAAATCAGGTACGTATAATAGATAGAACATCGTACTTTCCTTGTTGGTAGCCTAGGTCGGCCTGAGCCCAGATTCGACTACCATGCACCGAGTGCAACCGGGGTCAATGAATTGACTCAGTCCGACACTGGGTCGTGTTATGTGTGTGAATTTTGTAATGCATCGACATTGTTTTGGAGTAGTGATAGCCACCCCATAAAAAGGCTACGGCCGGGGTGAGTGAGGCACAGCGATTCCTCCATCGCACTGGAGTGCAGTGATAGCCGCCCCATAAAAAGGCTACGGCCGGGGTGTGTGAGGCACTGGCACTAGAATTGGTAGTGAGAGCTTCCCCACAAACGGGGCATAGCAATCACCTGAGTGCAGTGATAGCCGCCCCACAAAAAGGCTACGGTCGGGGTGTGCAAGGCATTGGCACTGGAGTGCAGTGATAGCCTCCCCATAAAAAGGCTACGGCCGGGGTGTGTGAGGCACTGACACTAGAATTGGTAGTGAGAGCTTCCCCACAAACGGGGCATAGCAATCACCTGAGTGCAGTGATAGCCGCCCCACAAAAAGGCTACGGTCGGGGTGTGCAAGGCATTGGCACTGGAGTGCAGTGATAGCCTCCCCATAAAAAGGCTACGGCTGGGGTGTGTGAGGCACTGGCACTAGAATTGGTAGTGAGAGCTTCCCCACAAATGGGGCATAGCAATCACCCGAGTGCAGTGATAGCTACCCCACAAAAAGGCTACGGCCGGGGTGTGCGAGGCACTGGCACTGGAGACGGTAGTGGTAGCCTCCCCACAAAAAAGGCTACGGCCGGGGTGTGCGGATCACAGCGGATACCTCCTCCGCATTGTTTTGGAGTATAGCGGAATCGCTCCACCGCATATTAAAATAAACATAAGGAAATAGTGGAATGTACTTGTCTTGTTTTATCTATTATACTACTTAGTGTTGTAATCACTAACGCGGAATTGCCTCCGCAGGTATGCAAATACGAGATTAGGAGATTGACATCCAGAGTATGGAGCAAAATAAATATGAGGACTCCTTTTTTTATTTAATTGAGAAATAAGTGTGGCTGCTGGGAAACGGTCCAAGACTGTGGGATCTTTATATATGTTTTTGTTAAATAAAAAATGTTAGTCATATTTACTTAATTGTGAGTAACACCTGGCCAGCTAGGCCCACAATATCGTGAAAAATGGCGGGTCGTTACAGAAAAAAAGGAAGGAAGTTAGGTGAGAAGGATGGTGGTGGTTGAATGATGACAATGATAGATGTGTTGAATATATAGGTGTCAGGGGGAAGAAAACAAGTGGTTAGTGAGAAAAACAAATGGTCAATTGAGAAAAACGAATGATCAATTGAGAAAAATGAATGGTCATCTCATAATTAAAACTTAACTTGATTGAAAATAATGGTCAAACTGACCAGTCCCAATTCAAATTATAGGTTTTACACTAATTGAGGCGGGCATGAAGTCGGGGATGTAGAGAGCGCTCATGAAAGGCATCACATGGCCAAGGGAAGGGGACAGTCTGACAGTCAATGTCAGAGTCCTAGGGGTCACGATAACTAGTGCTCGGTAGAAATAGTGGCAGACAGATAGTGGTGTCACTGTATATGTACTACCAAGATGATGGTTGAAGGCTCTGGCAAATTTCAGTGAAGAGTTTGGAAATCCCCTAGTGTGGTTATCCAACTTTCTTGAGAAACTTGTCTAGAGGGTAACCAAAATGTGCACTCAAGAATTATATGATGGAGAAGAAGTACATGTGTTCATGAAAGAAAGAGATGCCCGAGGTAGCACATATCTTGGTGTTGAAACCTCTATATAGCGAGTTGCAGTGATTTATTCTGGTAGAGTGAGTTTCGTGATACTTAGTAAATTAACATGACATTTTGATAAGGTTTGGATATCATTTTCATGCCCTTGCACCATTTTTCCTTGTAATTTTGGTTAAAAATTAAAAAATTTAAATTATCGCAAGTCAAGTTATATCAAATATAAGTAAATCTATAGCAAATTTATGAATAAAGAATGATACATTAAAGGATATGGACAAAGCTCGTGTCCATTTGCAAAAGGACTGAACTACCTATTCAGCAACCATTGATGTACAACGTGGGACACTTTGTAATATGGTCTGAATTCCCACACCTGTAACACCTGCAAGGCTAGCACTGCTACATGCTTTTAACCAACAAAAAGCACCTACAATTGTTCCTCACCTACTGAGGAGGTCTACCTAATCGACTTGAAGCCAATGGATGGACGCCTTGAGGAGTAAGTTAGCAACAAACCCTACCACTGCCAATGATTAAAGATGTAACACCTCAATTTCGGTTCACCTAAAAACTGAATCAGAATTGGTACGATCAAGTCAAGTCGTGTTCAAAATTGTTAGTCGGTAAGACTTGATTGATAAAATAGATCTAAACAACTTGCTTGCTGACATGAGAATGAAAGACATTGTTAAATACACGTCAAAACATATCAAATATAAGTAAAAGTGAGAAAAGAAATAAATGTGTTCAGCTCATGTATGTGTAGTGTTTATCTATCCTTCCACCAAAGTCAACTCAGGATTTGACAGATCTACATATATTATATGAAAAACATCACTAACGAGTGTTACTGCTCAGAAAAATAACTAATACAATCTGCCAATTGGGTATTCCATTACCCACAAAAACTTATAAAACTTTAGAATTGCCTCACACATGACAGTAAGCAAACATACTTAAACAAGTGCCGGCTCACATGCACGGCTGATATTCATATTTATACATACAACGCTTACACCCTCACACCTTCCATATCACCCGCCACGATACTCGAGGTGGCAAAAGGAAGCAGTTAAGTTAATGCCACAAATTTTGGAAATGTGCTACATTACACAGTACCCACATACACCGCACTACCTCAGGGTTTGAATGAGTACTAGTGAGATCTATACATATCTCCGTATTGCTCACTCTCTTATTCGTGAAATCCGTAAAAATGCTCGTACTTATATAATAAGGTTTAGGAATGCGGCTTATATCATATATTTCTGAAGCTCCAGTTTGAAAACCAACAAGGGATCTCATCCTTGTAGTTTGATTAAATATGTTTCAGAAAACACGACTAAACAGCCCGACATCGAAGGTGTAAAACCCTGGTTTTGGTTCACCTAAGAACCGAATCAAAAATTGTACTGATCGAGTCAAGTCATGTAACAACCCACCTGAACCAGAGTGGGTGTTACCGAAAAATATAATTGATGTAACAATAACATTCTAGAACATGATTCATAATACAGCAAATAAGTCTAGAATTTATAAATCGTAAAAAAATAAAACATGTTCTGTAGCATATAACAATATATAAAACAACCGTCCCATAGTCTCAGACCATTTCCCATAGCCACAATTATAACACAAGAAAAATAAAAGGAAGTCCAATTTATTATCATTTCACCATACCTAGGTTAGTAACAGAAACACCAACCACTTTTATTTTTAGTCCAAAGCTGTTCACCTACGGAGGCAATTCCACGTTAGTGATAAAACCACTAAGCCACATATATAATCCCCATTATCATTTCACGAGTCTTTTAGTTGTTATGAGCCTATGATAAGCCCTTAATAGTGCTGGGAGGGGTGGTCAACCCATCTAGCTACCATCCCATTCATGCACACACATGTTATGTGGCCCACAACCTGTAGTTACCGATATTTGCCATTGACTCACCCTCTCGGTATCACAACTGCATAATGAGTCTTCTTGCGCCACTATGCCCTGTAACCCCTTCGGCATGGGGGTAGGTGTTTAATCTTTTAAGGGGTGTTATATGCCGAATTGGGTCGACCCTAGTTAGCGTTCCAGTGCATGTTGGTCAAATACTCAAGGCGACCAAGACTCCCACAAAGTAATTTTCAAGGGTACAACCCCGTGTCGGACTGAGTCAACTCCTTGACTCTGGTTGCACCTGATGCATGGTGGTTGAATTTTGGATCAGGCCAACCAGGGCTACCAAAAGGGAAAATACAACATTTCAAATAATTATACGGACCTAGATAGGTCATAACTGACTTGCAACTGTGACCAATAATCCTAATCTGAAGGAGAAAATACAATTATACGTAAGTATAATTTTAGTCTAGTAGAAATGCATGCAACTAAATGACCAATAGATATCATGATTAAAATTCAACAATATTAAATATTAAATTATTCATGTGACATAATTGCTTAAATCCTACTATACATTTTAAATTAATTATCTAAATTATATTTCACACTTAACAAATGATAAAATAGTTATCAACTTATAAACAAATATTTAATTACTATTATTAGTATTTTTTCCTCCGGTTATAATTTTTAATCAGTATCATTATTCATAGCAATTTAATTAATTAGTTGTTCGATTAAATTATTTAAAATAATTTGTATTATCCTAATTGAATGATATTACTAATACAATTATTTTAAATTATTCAACTTAATAATGTTTCGAACTTTATTTATTTCCATTATACTATTTGTGTTCAACGCTTGTGATTTTTACACGATTATAATTTAATAACTCATTTTCTACCTTACTGACTCATTATTAAAACAATTACTTCATTTGCCTAATATTAAATTTAATATGATAAAGGTAAAATCTTCATTTTATTAATTACTTACAACCATCAGATTTAAATTAATCGTTTGTAAAACGCTAATTAATTAACGACTGTTTATCATTACCATATTTTTATTACTTATGACAATTTCGTAGAATAATTAATTAGCTTAGCAACTTTAATCCATAACCTATTAGAATAATTATTTTTAAAGATTTATTACAAGTTAGTATTATTTTTAACTCGAGCCTATGTCGAGTCAACCATTATTTACAAAATTGTCATCTTCTTCTTCCCCAACCCTCTTCTTCTCCTACCTTCTTCTTTGCACTAAAAAACAGATGACATCCTTCTTCTCCAACCTCAAGATGACCACTTTCTTGCACCTTTCTCCAAATTAGATGTTCAACAACCTCAGGCCGGCATCAAAACAGGAAGGATTGGCTACCTTTGGACGTTGCTGGGAGTAGGGTCGTTCTCCCCACGTCTGCCCGTTGCCGCCATGAATTTGGGCGAGAAGGTGGTCTATAGTGGCCTGTACGGGTGGCAGGAACAGCTGTAATAGACCCTTGATGTTGTCAATGAAGAACAGCCAGAGTCTACCCTCTGAATCTTCCATTAGAGCATCAGTTTCAGAGTATCGCCATCACCTTCGTCCCCCTTGCAATTCCACCCAGTAACAGCTGTAATTCCGCCATCCACCAGAAACTAGGGACATGGCGAGCCATCCCTTCAACCCAGCATCCGGAGAGACCGTCGGGCGTGTGAGGTGATGCCTTGCAAACTTGTTTACAGTCGTCCATCTTGCCAACATTTCAGACTTGTCGGCCATGGCAGAATTTCAGTTTCCAGTTTGGTTTTCATTTCTTTAATTCTCATGATTATCAAGCTTATTATCAAATCAAAATATACATGCATGAAAATTAAGAATAGGGAGATAGGAAGAATACCCAAGCAAGGAGGAAGAAGCGGCACTGGTAAGGAAGAGGAGAAGAAAATGAGAATGAAGGCAGCTAGGGTGAGGAGGATGTCCCTTATAAAAAAATGAAATGAAAATGACGGCTACGGTATGGGAAAACACCCTAACACTTGTATTTCATTTCATTGGGTAACCGGGTAAATAATAAAATATAATAATTAACCGGGTAAAATTAACTGACTAGATAATATAGTATAATTAATAATATTAATTCTCAAACATTCGATCCTTCGCCGACCGAGTTGAATATTATTATTAATTTTTTTACAGTCTTTACAAGTCATATTTAAAGTTGTCGGTCAGTACAACCCGATCGATAAAATAGATCGAAACAATCCTCATGGTGTCATAAGAATGGAAGGCATTATTAAATAAACATCAAAGCACATCAAATATAAGTAAAAGTAAGAAAAGAATAAATACATTGAGCTCAAGTGTGTGTAGCATTTATCTGTCCTTCCATTGAAGTCGATTCAGGATTTGCAAGACTTATATATATAATATAAAAAGAGTCAGTAACAATTTTACTAGTTCGAAAAATAATTAATACAAACTGGCAAATGGGTATTCCATTACCCACGAAAACTTATGAAACTTCAAGATTTGCCTCTCACTGGGCAGTAAGTAAACATACTTAAACAAGTATCAGCTCGCATGCGTGGCTCATAATCATATTCATATATACAACACTCACGTCCTCACACCTTCCATATCACCCATCATGGTATTCTAATAGCAAAAGGAACAGTTAACTTAGTGCCACAAATTCTAGAAATTTTCTACATTACGCAATACCATCATGCACCACACTACTTCATGGTTTGAAGGAGTACTAGTGCTAACTATATATATCTCCATACCAATCATTCTCTTATTCATGAAATCTGTAAAAATGCAAATGCTTATATAATAGGCTTAGGGAAGAGGCTTATATCATATATTTCTAGAACTTCAGTTTGAAAACAAACAACGGATCTCATCCTTGTAGTTTTATTAAACATGCGTAGAAAATAAAGCTAAATGACCTGATAATAGAGGGATGTAATAAAACTCCTCCAATGCCATCATACGTATAAAACACGATTAAACTTGACACGCAAGGAGTCAAGCCAAGAGGGAGAGTCGTACAGACATGTGGTCCAAGCTCCAAGCACATCACCACATCTACGGCAAGCTCGGACCCCGTAACGTATATCTAAACCCATTGCTAAGTAAAATATTAACATCTCTATATGATGCATGCTCGTGATATGTGCTCATATTACCAATACATTCTAATAAAGAAAACAATGTTAACAAACGTATAACTAAACATGTGGCACACAAATCAAAACATAATGATAAATGATAAATAAATAAATCGACAAGGAAATACACTCATAGTTAATTGGAGAAATAATAAATACATGAACACAAATAATACTATAATCATATAATAATAATATAATTATACTATATAAATACATAGGCAAACACGAGTAAATATCATATATATACTTGTATTAGTAAACAAATAAATAATTAAATAATTAATATATAATTAAATAATAATTCAATAAATAAATAGTTAATATTCATTAATCATGAATAATAACAATATCATCATTATCCAATATATAATACATAATTAATACAAATAAATATTGACATACACACGAACAATCAAATAGATAAATAAATAAATACACATATATTTATATATATACACACACATACACAGTATAGTAAGTATAAATACGAATAATATTCACAAGTAAATATATCATTAATAATAATAAGTAATCATATAAACATGCATTATATTCAATTAATGCATGAATCATGCGAAATGAATAAAAATAAATAAATACATAAATAAAACAATAAATGATGAAAAATGATCATAAAACCCAAACATGCTGAATCATATGAATATACATCTAAAGTAATATAGAGGTTTCTGAATTATCGAAAACAGTGGAAGAGAGAACAAAACGGTCCGAAAATGAGTTGGGTCAGACCGAACCAAGCTGAAACAGACCAAACTGTATGGGCTAAACCAACTAGGTCTGGGTTAGCTGGAAAATGGGCTGGGTTGACTTGGCAGACATAAACAAGGGCTCGGACTGAACACGTACATGACCACCTGGCGGACTCGGCATGGAGGTAGCGGTGAAAACAGACACTGAAAACACCGTCGCCGGCGGCTATCTGTGGTGGCTCCGATGGTGATGGTGGGCACGGACTGGTAGCCAGTTGCAAGACGGTCAAGGCCATACCGATGGTGTGGCCGGAGGGGGCCAGGGTGCCGTAGGTGGCTAGCCAAAGTGGCGGCGATGTGCTAGAGGTGTAACTCTGAAAATGGGATAAAAATCACTAGAAATCATTGCGTGAGGTTATAAGGATGAGTGGACGGCTACGATCATGCCATGTGGCACAATCCAGACTTCTGATAACTTATAGGCTAGTGGGGCCCACCTATGGGTATGTGCAATATACACATTGACGGAAAGCTCGGATTGAGACCATCCAAATTCCAAACTGACTTGAGTCATAAAATTGACTCTATAGGCTGGAATCAATGAAAGAATGGTAAATGGGCCACGACCCTAAAAACAATCAAGATGGGCCCACAGGGGCACAATCGAGTAACCCAAAATACCTATGCTACATGTAAATGAAATACCTAAAAATCTCAAATGGATGCTAAACGCTGCAATTGCCTAAATCTAGGCCTAAAATTCTGGCTATGTCATAAAAATCATATCTATACCTCATGTATACACTGTTAACCTATGCTCTATGGTATCATATCTGAAAATGTCATATGCATGTCGGGCATACTTAACCTCCATAACATGCTTATATGGCCATCTAGGCCTCATACTCATATTTTTAAAATTATTTTGGCTCGAGTTCACTCGAACCGACTCAAGACTACCTAAACTAGACAAAACTAAATTCGGGTAAAACTCGAACCCAAAAGATAGGGTTTTACAACCTCTCCTCCTTATAAAAATTCCATCCTCGGAATCTCTCACGTCAACTACGATTAGAGAACTCAACTATAATGTCATCTCGTTGGCAAACTGGTAGCTCTCCTTCGAAAGCTAGCTGCACAACGGCCAAATAGACCAACATGAAGCAGGAGCATTGAACACTGATGAAGATTGCTAGCTCCCTACTAGTTTGGGTGTACATGACCACACATGGTTGAATCACCTAGCTTAACATGCCATATATGCTGGAATCATCTAACTGGACTCCCAAACATGCTAGAATCATCTCACTAAACTAGCTCCTCAGGTCAATGCAAACTATGGGGACCAAAATGCAATGACCTTGGCAGGAAAAACTTAGGTTCACCCCTAAGGGCCTACTGGGTGGTCAAGCAAGTACTCTATAGTACTGCAAGGCACTAGTCTAAACTACATCAGAAAAAACTATATCAATGTGAGGAATGTGGCTTAATATCTACCCATGTCTCCCTGATCCTCATCAATGTGACAGGTCAACTACGTGTACCCTTGGGGCACTCTACTCCAGGTTCTACGGCTATACTAGGGTGTCTTGCAAGTCCTGTTGGCATATGGTGAACTCTAGTACTAAATAAGGATATATGCTAATGGATTGTATGGTTCACTGTTGCCATTCTAGGTCAATCTCTCAAGTATCCCTATAAGAGGAACTAGATCACTCACAAGGTCCTAGCTAACTCGGTCCTAAATCAATTATCTCACTTTGTTCCATAATGGAACAAGGAACACTGCTATGACTCTACTACATGCTATGACTCTCGTAACTATCTATACAATCACTAATTGCTGCTGAAGTGGCTCTCTGTGATGGAATGATGGCGAGAACACATGTACATGTACAACATGTCTCAAGGAGTATGAAAGCATACTCTGCATGGAATTGTGGAGTCTGCATCCAATCTATGTCATGTGTACTAGTCAATGTCTGCTCACCTCTACTATCTAGGTAAACTGGTAGCATGACTTGTATATTTCGAAGAGTGAATGAAAATACCTGACTCTGTCCGGTGTCTATGCATCAAACTGAAAGAGAAAATGATCTCTCATGGAAAACTAGTCACACTGCTGTAGGACTCTAACTAGTATGTGTCTCATCGTCACATGGTCTCATGAGAAAATCTTATGAGGTTACATCACTCTATCTGTGGTGGTGTAAAGGTAATCTATCTGATTCACAGTGTGGTAATGAAACTCTATATAGGATACTGAGTGACTCAAAAATATGGGTTGGTCCATGGACATGCCTCCAAGATGATTATAATTAGACTTTACCATAGGTGGCCAGCCTATGGAATAGCCAATCAACGATGAGTCTAAGAGACGACTTCTAAGTGGCTCTTGTTCAATCAACTAATAGTAGGCATGTGTTTGTAGATACCGTACTAGTCACGCACTTATAAACAGATGGGGTTCAAACGACCCAAAGAACCACTATCTCTTCTCGAGTCTACGGGGACTAATAGTGAGGTTTGACATGTGTCTTGTCCGTTCTTCAGTGGTGTGCGACCTACCATCCCGTACCGATTTGTAGTACTAATCTTGACTCACATAACTACAACTATTGTGGTAAACTCTCAAGCAAAGTTGTCAGTTAAGATGAGCATACACTAGTATCCCTCTATCTTGTTAGCATGGTCTAGTCTAACTAAAGCCCCTATATGCGTCACTCCCAAGCTTGGGCGTAGTTGTCTCCTCCAAACTGGTCTGCTATCGGCTACCTACATTGTAAGTCCTAAACGGAACCACGAAGGTACCTCCTATGCTCGAGACAAAGGCTAAATCCTATGGCATAGGGTAAGAACCTAATCGTACTGGCAAAGCACATGGAAAACAATGTTTCCTTAATGGACAATCCCTCACTAAATCCATCATCTATGCCAAAATTCTAATACGAGTGGAACTCCTCTCATTGGCTAAGGTCACACTCCATGTCTGACCATTTGCATGATCTGTATACCTTGGCTATAACTCATACGTCTGCTATCATGATTACTGAACAATCTAACCAGTGTGGCCATCCAATGATTAGCCTACACTTATCTCCTGCAATCTAGGGGACTGCTCCTACAACCATTGTCTCGTTCACAATAGCCATCACCGATATGGTCGTGGCAGATCGAGTGACATTCGGTCAAACATCAGCTAATTTAGCATGTGGACACTCTTCTGTCATCCAAATCACAGGCACACTAAGAGGAAGGAGGTGTCTCTGAGCTTATCATGACATACTAGTGAAATTATAACGACCCACCATTTTTCATGATATTGTGGGCCTTGCTGTCCAGGTGTTACTCAAAATTTAACAAAACCAACCCTATAACAACCAGTCCTAACCGGACCGGGTGTTACTTAAAAGGTTACATGAATAATATGAAAGCAAATAAGTCTAGCATTTCTAACTCAAAAGAACTTATGTTTCAAATGACAATGTATGAAATAATTATCCCACAGTCTTGGACCATTTCCCATAGCCACATTTATAACACAAGAAAAGTAAAAAGAGAAGTCCGCTTATTATCTGTTCACCACCTGAGTTGGTAGAAGAACCACCCTGTCGTCTCTTAGTCTTTAGTTCCAGCTGCTAACCTGCGGAGGCAATTCCGCGTTAGTGATTAAACACTAAGCCGTATAATTAAATAAAACAAGTCCATAAACTCCCTATCATTATCTATAATATTGGCTGTTGTGACCATTCCAACATGTCCATTTATTAGCTGATGGTTCAGTCCACCATGTCCATTAGTTGGCTGATGGGTCAATCCACCATGTCCATCTATTGGCTGATGGGTTAGTCCATCATGTCCATTACCAGCTGGCGAGTCCAATCCGCCATGTCCGTTATCGGCTAGTGAGTCCAATCCACCATGTCCATTAGTTGGCTGATGGGTCAGTCCACCATGTCCATCTATTGGCTGATGGGTCTAGTCCATCATGTCCATTACCGACTGGCAATGTCCAATCCGCCATGTCCATTATCGTCTAGTGAGTCCAATCCACCATGTCTGTAATTGGCTGGCGAGTCCAATCCGCCATGTCCAATTTATTGGCCGATGGGTCAGTCCATCATGTCCATTACTGGCTGGCGATTCTAATCCGCCATGTCTGTTATCGTCTAGTGAGTCCAATCCACCATGTCTGTAATTGGCTAGCGAGTCCAATCTACCATGTCCAATTTATTGGCTGATGGATCAGTCCATCATGTCCATTACCGGCTGGCGAGTCCAATCTGCCATGTCCGTAATCGGCTGGTGAGTCCAATCCACCATGTCCGTAAGGCTAGTGAGTCCAATACGCCATGTCCAATTTATTGGCTGATGGGTCAATCCATCATGTCCATTACTGGCTAGTGATTCTAATCTGCCATGTCCGTTATCAGCTGGTGAGTCCAATCCACCATGTCTATAATTGGCTGGTGAGTCCAATTTGCCATGTCCAATTTACTGTATTATGGCTTTCACGTCTATTCTAACTTGTCTATTATTGGATTATGAAGGGCATAGCCTGTGTCAGACTGAGTCAATTCCTTAACCGGGTTGAACTCGGTGCATGGTGGTAGAATCTGGGCACAGGCTGACCAGGTTGTCCACAAGGGAAAATATAACATTTGAAATAATTATATAGACATGAATATTTCGAACTTGTAGCTGCGACCAATGATCCTAATCTGAACGAGGACATAAAATTATATATAAGTATAATTTTATTCGATTAGAAATGCATGCAACTAAATGACTAATATACATATCACTATTAAATTTCAACAATATTAAATATTAAACTATTCAGTGATAAAATGATTTAAATCCTACTCTACATTAATTATCTAGATCATAATTAATACTTAACAATTAATAAAATAATTATCAACTTATAAACTAATATTTAATTACTATTATTAGTATATTTTCCTTTGGGATGATAATTAGTTAACCACAATCTTGACAATTTAGTTTACAGTTTTAAATCTTTAATCGCTATCCTTATTCGTAGCAATTTATTTAAATAAGTTGTATGATTAAATTATTTAAACTAATTTATATTATTCTAATTTAAAAATATTATTAATACAATTATTTTAAATTATTTGACTCAATAAAATTTCCAACTTTATTTATTTTCATTATGCTATTTAGGTTCGACGCTAGTGATTGCTACCCGACTATAGTTTAATAACCCATTTTTCTATATTATGATTTGTTATTAAAATAATAACTTTATTTAACTAATATTAAATTTAATATGGAAAGGTAAAATTATTATTTTATTAATTAATTATCACTATCCGATTTAATTTAATCGCTTGCTGTATGCCAATCATTAATTTAATCGCTTGTCAGACCGTTTATCATTACCGCATATTTATTACTTTTGTCCACGTTGACTTCATCCAATAATTAGTTAGTTTATTATCTTTAACCTATAACCCATTAGAATAATTATTTTATTATTTGTTGAATCGGTATCGAGTCAACCAATATTTACAAAACTGTGATCTTCTCTTCTCCTACCTTCTTCTTTGCACCTGACCAGACCTTGGTGCCACCATTGGTCACGTCCTTCTTCAATTCCCTAGCAACCCAATTGAACAACCATATAAACATCCCAACAAGACATCAACAACAACATAAAAACAGGCAAAGATGAAGCCTAATGTCCATGTTTTACAGCAGCTATCCAAGGCGACGTCCTGCACCAAACCAGGCCTGATATCTTCCTCTTCAACCAAAAACCAGACCACGTCCTTCACTTCCTTCCCTACCAATCCAATTGGAAGCATAAAACTTGTACTTTATAGCAACTATCCACATCAAACTCCGTTCTGCACCAAGGCAAGCGACTCCTGGCCAGCAGCACTGTGAGATCCTCAACTTAGTCCCACATCTAATACCTACTGGGAGAAGATCCTGTTTATAAGTGGGAATGGACTAGAGATCTTTAACTTTCGGGGTACCCATTTTAAAGAAATGACTTAGCCCATTACGTTGCACTTTGGGCCGGGTCGTTACAAATGGTATCAGAGCTGACCTTGTTCCGTGTTAGATGGTGGGATGGACTAGGGACGTTGGCTAGGCTGCCAGTCACGGGCCAAAAAAGGTCGTGGGCTGGGGTTAGCAATGGGCCAAGACTAAAAACGTTGGCTAAGCTGCCGGTCACGGGCCAGAAAGGACGTGGGCTGGGGCTAGCAACAGGCCAAGAATAGGCATTTCAGGGACGAAATTTCCTAAGGTGGGTGGATTGTGAGATCCCTCAACTTAGTCCCACATCTAATACCTACTGGGAGAAGATCCTGTTTATAAGTGGGAATGGACTAGAGATCTTTAACTTTCGGGGTACCATTTTAAAGAAATGACTTAGCCCATTACGTTGCACTTTGGGCCGGGTCGTTACAGGCACCGCCGGGATCTGCAAGGTGCACTTCGTCCGGCCAGCAGTACCGCAGGGAACACTTCCCTTCTCCCTGCACGACAACCCAACTCAAGGCCAACCTCTCTGAGCATGCACGGCATGAGTCTTTGGCAAGCAAACTTGCTTGGACGTCTAGAATCTCCCACAGCATTGTACAAAACAACTCTCCCATAACCACTGAAATTCCGCCACCCATCGGAACCCAGGGACAAGGCGACGCCACCCATCGACCTAGCAGCCAGAGAGGTCATCGGGGGTGTGAGGGCTGCCTTGAAATCTTTGTTTAAAGTCGCCTACCATTGCCCAACTTCAGACCCGTCGGCCATGGCGAAATTCCATTTTCCAGTTTAGTTTTACTTGTTATTGTTGATTTCAGACTTTAATTCTCATGTTTATCAACCTTATTATCAATTAAAAAGACTTATGAATGCAAGAAAATGAAGAAGAGGGAGATAGGAATGATACCCAAGCAAGGAAAAAACACTGGCAAGGAAGAGGAGAACTAGGCGGCTAAGGTGAGGAAGACGCCCCTACACTCGTATGTGAAAAATGACGTCCTCTTTCAAAATTTCTAAAAATGAAAATGACGGCTAAGGTATGTGAAAACACCCGTATTTCACTTAACCGGTAACTGGGTAAATAATAAAATGGGTAAATAATAAAATATAATAATTCACCGGGCAAAGGATATAACATGTTCGGTCCTTTTCGGACCAAGTTGTAAAGACCGTGGAAAAAAAATTTTAATATATTCGACTCGAGCAGAGAAGGATTGACGGTTAGAGAATTAATATTAATTATATTATATTCTCTACCAAGTTAAATTTTATTCCTTACCCGGTTACCTGGTTAAAGGAATAAAATACGGGTGTTGGTGTGTTTTCACATACCCTAGCCATTTTTTGTGAAGGGATGTCATTTTTCATTTTATAAATTTTGAGGGGAGGCGTCATTACGCTCTCATCTTCTTCTCCTCTTCCTTACCGGAGCCGGCATCTTCCTTGCTTGGGTAACCTTCCTATCTTCCTCTTCTTAATTTTCATGCATTCATTTATCTTTTTAGTTAATAATAAGCTTGATAATCATGAGAAATCAAGTCTAAAATAAAAAAGAAACAACAAGAACTAAACTAAAAATTGGAATCTCGTCCATGGCAGAGTAGTATGATATTTTGGCAAGATGGGCGACCATAAAAATGTTTGCAAGGCATTCCCTCACAACCCCGACGTCCTCTCTTGCTGCTGGGTTGAAGGGAGGGCCCGCCATGTCCCTGGTTTTCAAGTGGTGGCAGAATTACAGCTGGTTATGGGCGGAGTTGTAGGGAGCAGCACTGTGGAGGAATTCCAGACATCTATACCAGTTTGCCGGACAAGGCACATGGGTGCATGCTCACAACGCTTGGCCTCAACTTTGGGTTGTTGTGCAGGGAGAAGGGAAGAGTTTCTGGTGGAGCTGCTGGCCGGAAGGAGTTCAATTTGCAGTCCAGGCGGCGATTAAATTAAATTAGAGGGTTATAAATGATTAATAAAATAAAGATTTTACCTTTACTATATTAAATTTCATAGTAGATAAATAAAGTGATTATTTTAATAACGAGTCAGTAATATAGAAAATAGGTTATTAAACTATAGTCGGGTAACAATTACTAGCGTCGAACCTAAATAGCATAATGACAATAAATAAAGTTCTAAATCTTATTGAGTCGAATAATTTAAAATAATTGTATTAATAATTTGTTTAAAGATTTAAAACTGTAAACTAAATTATCAAGATTGTCGTTAAGTAATTGTCGTCTCAAAGGAAAATATACTAATAATAGTAATTAAATATTCGTTTAGAAGTTGATAATTATTTTATTATTTGTTAAGTGTTAGTTATGATCTAGATTATTAATGTAAAGTAGGATTTAAATGATTTTATCACATGAATAGTTTAATATTTAATATTGTCGAAATTTAATAGTGGTATATATATTAGTCATTTAGTTGCAGGCATTTCTACTTGAATAAAATCATACTTATGAATAATTCTCCTTCAGATTAGGATCATTTGTCGTAGTTGCCAGTTTGAAATATCGAGGTCTATATAATTATTTAAAATGTTGTATTTTCCTTTTTGGCCAAGCTGGTCAACCTGAGCCCATATTCGACCACCATGTATTGAGTGCAACCGGGGTCAATGAATTGACTCAGTCTGACACGGGTTATGCCCTTCATAATCAAATAATGGACATGATGGACTGACCCATCAGCCAATAAATTGGAAAGGGGGATTGGACTCACCAACCAATTACAGACATGGTGGATTGGACTCACCAGCTGATAACAGACATGGCGGATTGGACTCACCAGCCGGTAATGGACATGACGAACTGACCCATCAACAAATAAATTGGACATGGGGGATTGGACTCACCAGCCAAATACGGACATGGTGGATTGGACTCACCAGTCGATAACAGACATGGCGGATTGGACTCACCAGCCGATAATGGACATGATGGACTGACCTATCAGCTAATAAATTGGATATGGCAGATTGGACTCGCCAGCCAATTACAGACATGGTGGATTGGACTCACCAGCCGATAACAAACAGGCGGATTGGACTTGCCAGCTGCTAATGGACATGGTGGACTGAACCATCAGCTAATAAATGGACATGTTGGAATGGTCACAACTACCAATATTATAGATAATGATAGGGAGTTTGTGGACTTGTTTTATTTAATTATACGACTTAGTGTTTAGTCACTAACGCGGAATTGCCTCCGCAGGTTAGCAGCTGGAACTAAAGACTAAGAGACGACAGGGTGGTTCTTCTACCAACTCAAGTGGTGAATAGATAATAAGTGGACTTCTCTTTTTACTTTCTTGTGTTATAAATGTGGCTATGGGAAACGGTTCAAGACTGTGTGATAATTACTTAATGCATTGTCATTTGAAACATAAGTTCTTTTGAGTTATAAATCCTAGACTTATTTGCTTTCATTTTATTCATGTAACCTTTTAAGTAACACCCGGTTCGGTTAGGACTGGTTGTTATAGGATTGGTTTTGTTAAATTTTGAATAACACCTGGCCAGTAAGGCCCACAATATCGTGAAAAATGGTGGGTCGTTACAGGTGGTATCACAGCCCGGTTTCCCACTAGCTCACATTTTATGACTCAAGTACCTTTTTGAAAAGTCAAATAATTATCTTTTCCCACTGTGTTGTGTTATTAATTGACAAATTCATTCACTAATAAACCTAAGTCAAAATTGAAACAAGAACGTATAATGAACCATGATGGTTCGATGTTTCAGATGGTAGGCACACGTAGACAGTCAAGCTGCTATGCACAGTAAAATTCGAACATAGAGAATGTGTTGGCCCAGATCCCGACGGCCATATGGGGACTATGGAATGCTTCAGCAAATACAAATTCTGTGGTTCAAAATATCGTTCAGCGGGTCCCAGAATCAACCTAGATGGTGATTAGGGGAGTGCCCAAGAGCGGGCAGCAGTGAGTCCCAGAATCACCCCAGATGGTGATCAGGGGAGTGCCCAAGAGCGGGCAGCAGTGAGTCCCAGAATCACCCCAGATGGTGATCAGGAGAGTGCCCAAGGGTGGGCAGGGTTATCTGACCCGGGCGAGCGAGGGGAGCTTCCAAACCCAGTGCCACCGGAAGTCCGACAAGTGGTGCCACCAGCTATGGGTGATAGTGAACGATACACTGTGGAAAAGTTCCGGAAGAATGGAGCTAGGGTATTCATTGGAGGGACTGATCCAACGAAGGCGGAGGGCTAGATAGACATTATTGAAAAAGTGTTTAGGGCTCTATCGGTGCTCCACCACCATCAAGTGAGGTTGGCAACAAGCATGCTTCAGAAGGAAACATCTTGGTGGTGGAAATCCATGGGTAAAAAACCACCTTCCATCAACGTGAGATTTTTTCCATTACGTGGGTGGAATTTGTGGCAGCTTTCAATGGACAATATTTTCCAGAGCCCGTTATCCGAAAGAAAGCACTTGCATTCACTAATTTGGTTTAGGGGGAGGATTAAGTCTAGGAATATGTGTATTCCTAGAAGAACTTCCAAGGTTACCTCCTAAGCGGGCAGTGGAGTTCGCCATTGACTTAGCACCTGGAACAACACTAATTTCTAAAGCATCATACTGTATGGCTCCAGCAGAACTCAAGGAGTTCAAGAGTCAACTAGAAGACTTGTTGCAAGTAGGCTTTATCAGACCAAGTACTTCACCCTGGGGAGCCCCTGTTCTTTTTGTGAAGAAGAAAGATGGATCACTTCGGTTGTGTATTGACTATCAAAAAATCAATCAAGTGACAGTCAAGAATTAGTACCCCTTACCGAGGATTGATGACTTGTTTGACCAGCTAAAAACAGCTGGAATATTTTCTAAGATAGACAGACGGCCTTCCAAACTCGGTATGGATAGTATGAGTTTCTGGTTATGCCTTTTGGTCTAACAAATGCACTAGCAGCCTTTATGTCACTCATGAACATAGTATTCCACGCATACCTGGACAAGTTTATTATCGTGTTTGTGGATGGCATTCTGGTCTATTCAAATAAAGAAGAAGAGCATGTGAAGCACCTGTCTATAAGAAATTCATTAAGGACTTCTCCTTAGTAGCATCACCGATTACCAAACTCACATGGAGGGGGTTAAGTTTGAATGGAGTAGCAAGTGTGAGGAGAGTTTCCAGTCTCTAAAGAAGAGTTTAACAACTGCACCAGTCTTGACCCTGCCAAATGGTAATGAAGGATTCGTAGTCTTCAATGATGCGTCTTGGTTGGGTTTAGGATGCGTCCTTATACAAAAAGGTAAGGTGGTGGCCTATGCCTCTCGTAAATTGAAGATTCATGAACAAAATTATGCAACCCATGACTTGGAACTGGAAGTAGTGGTTTATGCCTGTAGGCCAGTTCAAAGTCTTCACTAACCACCAGAGTTTGAAGCAAATCTTCACCCAGAATGATCTTAACCTTCGACAGAGACGGTGGATAGAATATTTGAAGGACTACAATTTCCAAATCTAATACCATCCAGGGAAAATGAATGTGGTAACCAACGCATTGAGTCAGAAGGGCAAAGTGGACAAAAGTCAGTAGCTAGCTAGACATTGGGCCATGTCAGCAGAAGTGGTAGCTATCAAACTGGTGGAGCAACTAACAGGCTTACTGGCAAATTTGGTTGTTTCCAATGATTTAGTTGATCATGTAAAGCTAGCACAAATAGGTGATGAGGAGCTGAATAAAATGTTGGACAAGATTCCTGATATTTTAGCTCATTCAAATAGTGTGATATGATTTAGAGGAAGGTTGTGTGTACCCAAGGATAATGCACTGAGGCGGAATATCTTGGAGGAGGTTCATCGCTCAAAGTTCTCGATACACCCTGGAGTTACTAAAATGTATTAAGATTTAAAGGGAACCTATTGGTGGATTGGGATGAAGAGGGATGTTATGGATTTTGTCTCAAGTGTCAGATTTGCCAACAGATCAAAGCCCAACATCGACTACCTAGAGGATTATTTCAACCTTTACAAATACCAACATGGAAATGGGAGTGGGTCACATGCAATTTTATTTAAAAGCTCCCAAGAACTCAAAAGAAGCATGACTCCATATGGGTAGTTGTGGACCGACTAACTATGGTAGCACACTTCATCTCCACGAAATCAATGAGAATGGTGGAATACCTGGCAAGATTATATGTTGACAATATTGTCAAATTGCATGGGATTCCAAAAGAGATAGTCTCCGACCACGATCCCCTATTCGCCTCACATTTCTGGGAAGCTTTCCAAAAAGCCATGGGAACTCAAATTAAGTTGAGTACAGCATATCATCCCAAAACTGATGGTCAGAGTGAGAGGACTATTCAAACTTTAGAAGATTTATTAAGAGCTTTCATTCTTGACTGGGGAGGTGAGTGGGAGAAACACTTAGCCTTGGCTGAATTCAACTACAATAACTCTTACCAAGCTAGTATAGAAATGGCACCATTTGAAGGCTTATATGGTAGGCCCTGTAGATCTCCATCATGCTGGCTGGAGTCTACCGAAGCAATTATAGTCATGCCAAAGATAGTGAGGGAAGCAACTGAAAAGGTGAAACTCATTCAGCAAAGACTTAAGGTAGCTCAGGATCAACAAAAGAGTTATGCTGATACTTGAAGGAAGGACCTAGAGTTCCAAGTTGGGGAGTTTGTGTACCTAAAGACATCCCCTACGAAGGGGTGATCAGATTTAAATTATCAGGTAAGTTGAAGCAAAGATTCATAGGACCGTTCCCAATCCTGGATCCAGTTGGGAATTGTGCATATAGATTAGCATTGCCACCAGGCCTAGCTGGAGTACACAATGTTTACCATGTATGAATGCTAAAGAAATACATACGGTATGAGGATCATATCATCACAAATTTTGAAGACTTAGAGCTACAATCAAATTTAACCTACGAGGAAAAGCCAATCCGCATCCTGGCAAGAGAAATAACGACATTTGGGAACAAGGAAATTCCTTTGGTAAAAGTATTGTGGAAAAATCATGGGACAGAGTAAGCTACATGGGAGACTGAACAAGAAATTGGATGGAAATACCCTAGCCTATTTGTGGCATAGGAGCTTTATATTGTAGTAACATGAACTGATCCCGAAGAAAAATAAATAAAGTTAATCATAATTGTTCTGTTGCCTGTTATTATATTTCGGGGACGAAATATTTCCATGTTGGGGAGATTGTAAAGACTGTGGAAAAAAAACTTAGTATATTTGACTCGCGCAGGGAAGGATCGAACGTTAGAGAATTAATATAAATTATATTATATTCACTACCCGGTTAAATATTTTATTATTTACCCGGTTACCCGGTTAAAGGAATAAAATATGGGTGTTGGTGTGTTTTCACATACCCTAGCAATTTTTGGTGAAGGGACGTCATTTTTCATTTTATAAATTGTGAGGGGGGCGTCTTTACGCTCTCATCGTCTTCTCCTCTTCCTTATGGGAGCCGGCATCTTTCTTGCTTGGTAACCTTCCAATATTCCTCTTCTTAATTTTCATGCATTCATATGTCTTTTTAATTGATAATAAGCTTGATAATCATGAGAAACCAAGTCTGAAATAAAAAATAAACAACAAGAACTAAACTAAAAATTGGAATCCTGTCCATGGCCGAGTAGTCTGAAATTTTAGCAAGATGGGTGACCATAAAAATGTTTGCAAGGCATTTCCTCGCAACCCCGACGTCCTCTCTTGCTGTTGGATCGAAGGGAGGGCTTGCCATGTCCCTGGTTTCCAAGTGGTGGCGGAATTGCAGCTGATTATGGGCAGAGTTGTTGGACGAATTCCAGACATCTATACCAGTTTGCCGGCCACGGCTCACGCCATGCATGCTCACAACGCTTGGCCTTGACGTTGGGTTGTCGTGCAGGGAGAAGGGAAGTGTTCCCGGTAGTGTTGCTGGCCAGAAGTCGTGTCTTGGTGCAGAACAAAGTTGGACGTGGATGGTTGCTGAAATGCACGAGCTTTAGGCTTCCATTTGGGTTGCTAGGGAAGGGAAGCAATTAGGGAAGGAAGTGATCTGGTTTTGGGTTGAAGAAGAAGACGCCATGACTGGTTTTTGGGTGCAAAGATGGAGTTTGGAGAAGAAGGGACGTTGGGGAAGAAGAAGATGACAGTTTTGTAAATATGGGTTGACTCGATACAATAATACTAACACGTAA
Source organism: Piper betle (assembly GCA_033002965.1). Taxonomy (NCBI): domain Eukaryota; kingdom Viridiplantae; phylum Streptophyta; class Magnoliopsida; order Piperales; family Piperaceae; genus Piper; species Piper betle. Next base: position 16,979 of record JAURVB010013234.1, on the reverse strand, counting down.
TAAATCTTTAAAAATAATCACTTTAATTGGTTATGGGTAAAGTTACTAAACTAATTAATTATTGGATGAAATCGAAATGGACATAAGTAATAAAAATACGGTAATGATAAACGGTCGATAATTAATCGGCACACAACAAGCGATTAAATTAAATCGGAGGGTTATAAATGATTAATAAAATAAAGATTTTACCTTTACCATATTAAATTTAATATTGGGTAAATAAAGTGATTATTTTAATAACGTGTCAGTAATATAAAAAATGGGTTATTAAACTATAGTCAGGTAGCAATCACTAACATCGAACCTAAATAGCATAATAAAAATAAATAAAGTTCAAAATTTTATTAAGTCGAATATTTAAAAATAATTGTACTAACAATATTTTTAAATTAAAATAAAACAATTAATTTTAAATAATTTAATTGTCCAACTTGTTTAACTAAATTGCTATGAATAAGGAAAGTGATTAAAGATTTAAAACTGTAAACTAAATTATCAAGATTGTCATTAATTAATTGTCGTCTCAAAGGAAAATATACTAATAATAGTAATTAAATATTTGTTTATAAGTTGATAATTAATTTATTATTTGTTAAGTGTTGATTATGATCTAGATTATTAATGTAAAGTAGGATTTAAATGATTATATCACATGAATAGTTTAATATTTAATATTGTTGAAATTTAATAGTGATATATATATTAGTCATTTAGTTGCATGCATTTCTAATCGAATAAAATTATACTTATGTATAATTTTATGTCCTCATTAAGATTAGGATCATTGGTCACAATTACAAGTTCAAAATATCCAGGTCTGTATAATTATTTAAAATATTGTATTTTCCTTTGTGGACAACCTGGTCAGCCTGAGCCCATATTCGACCACCATGTACCAAGTGCAACCGGGGCCAAGTATTTGACTCAGTCTGACACGGGGTACACCCTTCACAATCAAATAATAGACATGATGGACTGACCCATCAGCCAATAAATTGGACATGGCAGATTGGACTCGCTAGCTAATTATGGACATGGTGGATTGGACTCACTAGCCGATAACGGACATGGTGAATTGGACTCGCCAGTCAGCAATGGACATGTAGGATGGACCTATCTGCCAACAAATTGGACATAGTGGATTGGACTCGCCAGCCAATTACGGACATGGTGGATTGGACTCACCAGCCGATAACGGACATGGCGGATTGGACTCGCCAGTCGGTGATGGACATGATGGACTGACCCATCAGCCAATAAATTGGACATGGAGGATTGGACTCGCTAGGTAATTACAGACATGGTGGATTGGACTCAGTAGCCAATAATGAACATGCCGGATTGGGCTTGCCAACAGATAATAGACATGATGGACTGACCCATCAGCCAATAAATTGGACATGGCGGATTGTACTCGCCAGCCAATTACAGACATGGTGGATTGGACTCACCAGCCGATAATGGACATGGCGGATTGGACTCGCCAACCGGTAATGGACATGATGGACTGACCCATCAGCCAATAAATTGGACATGGCGGATTGGACTCACTAGCCAATTACGGACATGGTGGACTGACCCATCAGCGAATAGATGGACATGGTGCACTAACCTATCAACCAATAGATGGACATGGTGGATTGGACTCACCAGCCGATAACAAACATGGCGGATTAGACTCACCAGCCGGTAATGGACATTATGGACTTACCCATTAGCCAATAGATGTACATGGTGGACTAACCCATCGGCCAACTAATGGACATGGTGGACTGAACCAGTAAAGACCCGGAAAAAAAATATATATATATATATATATATATATATATATATATATGTATATATTCGACGCGGTGGGATCGAACGTTGGTATCCATGAATTTATTTAAATTATTTACCCGCTACCCGGTTAATTATCAATTACCCGGTCAAGTGGAAAGTATTAGTTAACCGGTTAAGTATTTTTACCCGGTTAAGTAAACCATACCATTTAACCGTTTAAACTAGTAAAGTGAACCGTATCACTTACCCATTTACCCGGCAACGAAGTGTGTTTTCATAAACCCTAGGCCTTCTTTCATTTTATAAGGAGAAGGAGGGGGGGCGTCATGCACATAAGCTCCTTGGACAAACGCCGGCTTCCCCATTGTTTTGGTAAGTTTCTTCCTCTCTTCTTCTTAGTTTGCATGCATACATATGATCAAAGATTATAATACAAGATAATCATGGAAACTAAGACCTGAAATCAACAAGAAAAAGGGAGGATGTAACTGGATTAGAACCAGGAATTCACCCACGAACATAAGTTGCTGCCGTGCAGCAATTCTTGTGTGTTTGTGATTAATTACAGCAACAAGTCATAATCTTTTGCTAATCAGTTGCTGCATCAACGTCCTTACTCATGTTGTAGTAATTAAAGGTGAGATTTCATAGAATTTACAGCCAAGAATGGTAGCACGTCCTGCTGAAATTGCCAAGGATGGTAGCACGTCCTGCTGAATTGCAGCAACAGCACCATGGCGTTTGTGTCACGACCAGTTGCATATACCACGCTGTAGGGTAGTGTTTCTCTTCTTCTGGGCGTTGGGTTGTTGTGCGGGAAGAAGGGGACGCGTGGGGCGGTGCTGCTGGCCACGTCTGAGTCGCCATAGCAGCAGGTCGAGGTCGCCATGGCTGCTGGTTCGTCGCTGTGGTGGTGCAGTCGCCCTTTGATTGTTGCTGCTAATTTGGTTGCTAGGAAAGGGAGACAATGGGTGAAGGATAGGATCTAGATTTTGGTCGAAAGAGAAGAGCTTGGTGCTGGTTTTGGGTGAAGAGAAGAATGGTGACGGGAAGAAGAAGAAGAAGAAGAAGAATGGCAGTTTTGTAATTTCGGGTTGACTCGATATGGGTTGAGTTAAAAATCATAATAATAATACCAACTCGTGTTAAAATCATTGAAATAATTAATTTAAAGGAATATGAGTTAAGTGGTCAAAATAATAAATTTATAAATTATTACATGAAATTAATAAATTTCGATCACGATAAACGGTAATTAATTAATCGGCTGATTAAAAGCAATTAACTTAAATTGAAGGGTTATGAGGAATATTTAATAGAGACTTCACCTTTATCATATAAAAGTTATATTTGATAAATAAAACGATTATTCTTATAATAAATTCGTAAAGTAAAATAATGGATCAATAAAAGATAATCGCGTAGAAATTACGCGATAGCATAATTAATTAAATAAAGAAGTGTTGAACCTTATCGAATTAAATAAATTAATTAATGTGGCATATATTAAATATTTAGTTGCATGCATTTTCGACGCGAGTAAAATTATACTAATGTATAATTTTATGCCCCGTTCATATTAGGGTTAGCGGATTACAGTCGGACGAACCCGCAAGTCAGGTACGTATAATAGGTAGAACATCGTATTTTCCTTGTTGGTAGCCTAGGTCGGCCTGAGCCCAGATTCGACCACCATGCACGAAGTGCAACCGGGGTTAAAGAATTGACTCAGTCCGACACTGGGTCGTGTTATGTGTGTGAATCTTGTGATGCATCGATATTGTTTTGGAGTAGTGATAGCCGCCCCATAAAAAGGCTACGGCCGGGGTGAGTGAGGCACAGCGATTCCTCCATCGCACTAGAGTGCAGTGATTGCCGCCCCATAAAAAGGCTACGGCCGGGGTGTGTGAGGCACTGGCACTGAGTGCAGTGATAGCCGCCCCATAAAAAGGCTACGGCCGGGGTGTGTGAGGCACTGGCACTAGAGTTGGCAGTGAGAGCTTCCCCACAAACGGGGCATAGCGATCACCTGAGTGCAGTGATAGCCGCCCCACAAAAAGGCTACGGCCGGGGTGTGCAAGGCATTGGCACTGGAGTGCAGTGATAGCCTCCCCATAAAAAGGCTACGGCCGGGGTGTGCGAGGCACTGGCACTAGAATTGGTAGTGAGAGCTTCCCCACAAACGGGGCATAGCAATCACCCGAGTGCAGTGATAGCTACCCCACAAAAAGGCTACGGCCGGGGTGTGCGAGGCACTGGCACTGGAGACGGTAGTGGTAGCCTCCCCATAAAAAGGCTACGGCCGGGGTGTGCGGATCACAGCGGACACCTCCTCCGCATTGTTTTGGAGTATAGCGGAATCGCTCCACCGCATATTAAAATAAATATATGAAAATGGTGGAATGTACTTGTTTGTTTTATCTATTATACTACTTAGTGTTGTAATCACTAACGCGGAATTGCCTCCGCAGGTGTGCAGATCCGAGATTAGATGATTGACAACTAGAGCATGGAGCAAAGTAATATGAGGACTCCTTTTTGTTATTTAATTGAGGAATAAGTGTGGCTGCTGGGAAACGGTCCAAGACTGTGGGATTTTATTATAAGTTATGATTTCTAATAATGTTTGACATAATTGCTTTAATTTTGAGTAACACCTAGCCAGTTAGGCCCACAATATTATCATGAAAAATGGCGGGTCGTTACAGGTGGTATCAGAGCCAAGTTTCCCAAAAGCTCACATCTTATGACTCAAGTACCTTGTTGAAGAGTCCAATATCTATCTTTCTCCGTCATTAGGAAAAAAAAATTTTTTTTCTATAACATAACGAATAAATTTTAGATGGCAGGCACCCGAAGGAAGTCGAGTCAAGCTGCGCAGTCGGACACAAACATGGAGAGTGTGTTAGGCCAAATTTTGACGGCCATACAGGGACTAGCGCAGGCTTCAGAAAATACCAGTTCTGTGGTTCAGAACATGGTGCAGAGGTTACCGGGATTGGTAATGGGGAATGGAGCTCCAAATTCGGCTGCGGGTCCTAGTAACGTCCCAAATGGGAATCAGGGGAGCGCCCAAGAGCGGGTAGGAATGGCTGACCCGGGCGAGCGAGGAGAACTTCCAAACCCGGTGCCACCGGTAGTCCGACAAGTGGTACTGCCAGTTGGGGATGACAGTGATCGATACACTGTAGAAAAATTTCGGAAGAACGGAGCTGAGGTGTTAGTGTGGATGTTTTATTTGATTCGGGGTGTACACATTCATTCCTATCATCCCGATTAGTTAAGAGTTTGGGACTCCAAACGTCTACATTACCTAAGACTTATAGGGTCACTACTGCAACGGGAGACGGGGAAGTCACAACGTTAGGAGTGACTAACCTATCCTTGGATATACAAGGGAAACCCTATGTATGGAATTTCATTGTCTATGGGATAATAGGCTTTGATGTACTATTGGGAATGGACTGGTTGTCTGCACACCAGGCTTTCCTCGACTGTAAAGGGAGGAGAGTGTTGACTAAACCTTGTAATTGTGAGATGGGGGTCATTTTCCAAGGGTCATGGAATGATTCATCCTCTTGTATTGTGTTGGTTAGTGAGGCAACTGAGTGGTTTGGTGAGGGTTGTAAAGTCTTTTCGGCAACTCTAGAAGAGTCTGAGTCCAAACCCAGAGAGTTGTCCATGATTCCGGTGGTAGCAGAATTTCCGGACGTATTTCCAAGTGAACTTCCAGGGTTACCTCCTAAGCGGGCAGTGGAGTTTGTCATTGACCTAGCACCGGGAGTATCACCAATTTCTAAAGCACCATACCGCATGGCTCCAGCAGAACTCAAGGAGTTAAAAAGTCAATTAGAAGAGCTGCTGCAGGCAGGCTTCATACGACCAAGTACTTCACCCTGGGGAGCCCCTGTTCTTTTTGTAAAGAAGAAGGATGGCTCACTTCGATTGTGTGTTGACTATCGCCAGCTCAATCAAGTGACAGTCAAGAATCGGTACCCCTTACCGAGGATTGATGATTTATTTGATCAGTTGAAAACAGCCGGAATATTCTCAAAAATAGACTTGCGGTCCGGATATCATCAACTGCGGGTGAAGGAATCTGACATACAGAAAACGGCTTTCCGAACTCGCTATGGACATTATGAGTTTCTGGTTATGCCTTTTGGTCTGACAAATGCACCAGCGGCTTTTATGTCACTTATGAACACGGTGTTCCACGAATACTTGGATAAGTTTATTATTGTGTTTGTGGACGACATTCTGGTCTATTCAAATAATGAGGAGGACCATGGGAAACACTTGTCCATTGCTCTTCAAGTTTTGAGAGATAATCAACTGTTCGCCAAATTATCAAAGTGTGACTTCTGGCTGAAGGAGGTGAACTTCCTCGGACATGTTGTCTCAAAGGCGGGAGTCGCTGTGGATCCATCAAAAGTGAGAGCAGTTACTGATTGGCCACAACCCAAGTCAGTCACAGATATCCGAAGTTTCCTTGGACTAGCAGGTTACTATCGGAAGTTCATTAAAGATTTCTCCTTGGTGGCATCGCCAATGACTAAGCTTACACGCAAGGGGGTTAAGTTCGAATGGAGTAACAAGTGTGAGGAGAGTTTCCAATCTTTGAAGAAGAGTTTAACTACTGCACCAGTTTTGACTATACCAAATGGCAATGAAGGATTCGTGGTCTTCAGTGATGCATCTCTAGTGGGGTTAGGATGTGTCCTTATGCAAGATGGTAAAGTGGTGGCTTACGCCTCTCGCCAATTGAAGATTCACGAGCAAAATTATGCAACCCATGACTTGGAACTGGCAGCAGTGGTTTTTGCCCTAAAGATTTGGAGGCATTACTTGTACGGAGCCCAGTTCGAAGTTTTCACCGACCATCAAAGTTTGAAGTATATCTTCACCCAGAATGACCTTAACCTTCGACAGAGACGGTGGATGGAATACTTGAAGGACTATGATTTCCAAATTTTATACCATCCGGGAAAAGCAAACGTTGTAGCCGACGCGTTGAGTCGGAAGGGCAAGGTGGACAAGGGTCAACAACTAGCTAGACTTTGGGCTATGTCAGCTGAGGTGGTAGCTATTAACCCGGTGGAACGTATGACAGGACTACTGGCAAACCTGGTTATCTCCAATGAATTGGTGGACCGAGTTAAGCTAACACAAATGGAAGATGAGAAGCTCAATGAAATGTTGGACAAAACTCCCAACATTGTAGCAGATTCCAACAGTGTAATCAGATTTAGAGGGAGATTGTGTGTACCCAACAATGATGCATTAAAACGAGATATTCTAAAAGAAGCTCATCGTTCAAGGTTCTCAATACACCCTGGTGTTACAAAGATGTACCAGGACTTGAAACGAACCTACTGGTGGGTTGGAATGAAGAGGGATGTGGTGGATTTTGTTTCCAAGTGTCAGACGTGCCAATTGATCAAAGCCCAACATCAACTACCCGGTGGATTATTACAACCTTTGGAGATACCTACCTGGAAATGGGAGCGTGTCACATGTGATTTTATTACTAAACTCCCAAGGACTTTGAAGAGACATGACTCTATATGGGTAGTTGTGGACCGTTTGACTAAGGCAGCTCATTTTATCCCCACAAAATCAACAAGGACGGCGGAATACTTAGCAGAACTGTACATAAATAACATTGTCAGGCTGCATGGAATTCCAAAGGAGATAGTCTCTGACAGAGATCCCCTATTCACGTCACATTTTTGGGAAGTTTTCCAAAAAGCTATGGGGACCCAAATCAAGTTAAGTACAGCATATCACCCCCAAACTGATGGTCAGAGTGAGAGGACCAATCAAACCTTGGAGGATTTGTTGAGAGCTTGCATCCTCGACTGGGGAGGAGATTGGGAGAAACACTTAGCCTTGGCTGAATTCACCTATAATAACTCTTACCAAGCCAGTATAGGAATGGCACCGTTTGAAGCCTTATACGGTAGGCCTTGTCGATCTCCATCATGCTGGTTGGAGTCTACAGAGATGGTTATAGTCGGGCCAGAGATGGTGAGAGAAGCAGCTGAAAAGGTGCAACTCATCCAGCAAAGGCTTAAGGCAGCTCAGGATCGGCAGAAAAGTTATGCTGATACTCGAAGGAAGGACTTAGAATTCCAAGTTGGGGAGTTCGTCTACCTTAAGACCTCACCTAAAAAGGGAGTGATCAGATTTAGAACATCAGGGAAGTTGAAGCCAAGATTCATAGGACCATTTCCAATTTTGGATCGAATCGGAAGTTGTGCATATAGATTAGCATTACCACCAAGCCTTGATGGTGTACACAATGTCTTTCATGTGTCAATGCTAAAGAAATATGTACGAGATGAGAATCACATTATCACAAATTTTGCAGATTTAGAGCTACAGTCGGATTTAACCTACGAGGAAAAACCGATTCGAATCTTGGCAAGGGAAACAAAGACACTCCGTAGCAAGGAGATCCCTTTGGTAAAGGTATTATGGAGAAATCAGGGATCAGAAGAAGCGACATGGGAGACTGAACAGGAAATGGCCAGAAAATATCCTAGCTTGTTTGTAGCATAAAATCTATGTAAATCAAATTTATGCTATGATATTTCGGGGACGAAATAGTTCTAAGTTGGGGAGATTGTAAAGACCCGGAAAAAAATATATATATATATATATATATATATATATATATGTATATATTCGACGCGGTGGGATCGAACGTTGGTATCCATGAATTTATTTAAATTATTTACCCGCTACCCGGTTAATTATCAATTACCCGGTCAAGTGGAAAGTATTAGTTAACCGGTTAAGTATTTTTACCCGGTTAAGTAAACCATACCATTTAACCGTTTAAACTAGTAAAGTGAACCGTATCACTTACCCATTTACCCGGCAACGAAGTGTGTTTTCATAAACCCTAGGCCTTCTTTCATTTTATAAGGAGAAGGAGGGGGGGCGTCATGCACATAAGCTCCTTGGACAAACGCCGGCTTCCCCATTGTTTTGGTAAGTTTCTTCCTCTCTTCTTCTTAGTTTGCATGCATACATATGATCAAAGATTATAATACAAGATAATCATGGAAACTAAGACCTGAAATCAACAAGAAAAAGGGAGGATGTAACTGGATTAGAACCAGGAATTCACCCACGAACATAAGTTGCTGCCGTGCAGCAATTCTTGTGTGTTTGTGATTAATTACAGCAACAAGTCATAATCTTTTGCTAATCAGTTGCTGCATCAACGTCCTTACTCATGTTGTAGTAATTAAAGGTGAGATTTCATAGAATTTACAGCCAAGAATGGTAGCACGTCCTGCTGAAATTGCCAAGGATGGTAGCACGTCCTGCTGAATTGCAGCAACAGCACCATGGCGTTTGTGTCACGACCAGTTGCATATACCACGCTGTAGGGTAGTGTTTCTCTTCTTCTGGGCGTTGGGTTGTTGTGCGGGAAGAAGGGGACGCGTGGGGCGGTGCTGCTGGCCACGTCTGAGTCGCCATAGCAGCAGGTCGAGGTCGCCATGGCTGCTGGTTCGTCGCTGTGGTGGTGCAGTCGCCCTTTGATTGTTGCTGCTAATTTGGTTGCTAGGAAAGGGAGACAATGGGTGAAGGATAGGATCTAGATTTTGGTCGAAAGAGAAGAGCTTGGTGCTGGTTTTGGGTGAAGAGAAGAATGGTGACGGGAAGAAGAAGAAGAAGAAGAAGAAGAATGGCAGTTTTGTAATTTCGGGTTGACTCGATATGGGTTGAGTTAAAAATCATAATAATAATACCAACTCGTGTTAAAATCATTGAAATAATTAATTTAAAGGAATATGAGTTAAGTGGTCAAAATAATAAATTTATAAATTATTACATGAAATTAATAAATTTCGATCACGATAAACGGTAATTAATTAATCGGCTGATTAAAAGCAATTAACTTAAATTGAAGGGTTATGAGGAATATTTAATAGAGACTTCACCTTTATCATATAAAAGTTATATTTGATAAATAAAACGATTATTCTTATAATAAATTCGTAAAGTAAAATAATGGATCAATAAAAGATAATCGCGTAGAAATTACGCGATAGCATAATTAATTAAATAAAGAAGTGTTGAACCTTATCGAATTAAATAAATTAATTAATGTGGCATATATTAAATATTTAGTTGCATGCATTTTCGACGCGAGTAAAATTATACTAATGTATAATTTTATGCCCCGTTCATATTAGGGTTAGCGGATTACAGTCGGACGAACCCGCAAGTCAGGTACGTATAATAGGTAGAACATCGTATTTTCCTTGTTGGTAGCCTAGGTCGGCCTGAGCCCAGATTCGACCACCATGCACGAAGTGCAACCGGGGTTAAAGAATTGACTCAGTCCGACACTGGGTCGTGTTATGTGTGTGAATCTTGTAATGCATCGATATTGTTTTGGAGTAGTGATAGCCGCCCCATAAAAAGGCTACGGCCGGGGTGAGTGAGGCACAGCGATTCCTCCATCGCACTAGAGTGCAGTGATTGCCGCCCCATAAAAAGGCTACGGCCGGGGTGTGTGAGGCACTGGCACTGAGTGCAGTGATAGCCGCCCCATAAAAAGGCTACGGCCGGGGTGTGTGAGGCACTGGCACTAGAGTTGGCAGTGAGAGCTTCCCCACAAACGGGGCATAGCGATCACCTGAGTGCAGTGATAGCCGCCCCACAAAAGGCTACGGCCGGGGTGTGCAAGGCATTGGCACTGGAGTGCAGTGATAGCCTCCCCATAAAAAGGCTACGGCCGGGGTGTGCGAGGCACTGGCACTAGAATTGGTAGTGAGAGCTTCCCCACAAACGGGGCATAGCAATCACCCGAGTGCAGTGATAGCTACCCCACAAAAAGGCTACGGCCGGGGTGTGCGAGGCACTGGCACTGGAGACGGTAGTGGTAGCCTCCCCATAAAAAGGCTACGGCCGGGGTGTGCGGATCACAGCGGACACCTCCTCCGCATTGTTTTGGAGTATAGCGGAATCGCTCCACCGCATATTAAAATAAATATATGAAAATGGTGGAATGTACTTGTTTGTTTTATCTATTATACTACTTAGTGTTGTAATCACTAACGCGGAATTGCCTCCGCAGGTGTGCAGATCCGAGATTAGATGATTGACAACTAGAGCATGGAGCAAAGTAATATGAGGACTCCTTTTTGTTATTTAATTGAGGAATAAGTGTGGCTGCTGGGAAACGGTCCAAGACTGTGGGATTTTATTATAAGTTATGATTTCTAATAATGTTTGACATAATTGCTTTAATTTTGAGTAACACCTAGCCAGTTAGGCCCACAATATTATCATGAAAAATGGCGGGTCGTTACAGAACCATCAGATAATAAATGGACATGCTAGAATGGTCACAACTGCCAATATTATAGGTAATGATAGGGAGTTTATGGAGCTGTTCATTTAATTATACGGCTTAGTGGTTAATCACTAACGCGGAATTGCCTCCGCAGGTTAGTAACTGGAACTAAAGACTAAGAGACGACAGGGTGGTTCTTCTACATATTCAGGTGGTGAACAGATACAATTCGGACTTCTCTTTTTACTTTTCTTGTCTTATAAATGTGGCTATGGGAAATTGTATAACCCGTGACTCGAGTCAGAGTTTTACGGGAGTGAACCAGTCGCTTCAACCGTTGGTTCGAGTCGAGTCGGCTTTATGAACCGTGAGTTGAGTTGAGGCCAGCTGTGAGTTATGAGCGATGAGGGTCATGTATGCTCAAATGTACGATGATAACACCTAAAAGATGATGAAAAATGGGTTATTAAGTATATGGAGGTATGAAGTATTGATTGTTATTTTTATTTGATCGTAGAATATTTTTAGGGCCGAATGACGAATTAGGACGCGATATAGGTGAGTTTGGGTGGGTTATTAATTATAGAACATATCATTTGGATGTTGCTGTGTTCGTTTGATTTTACGGGAATTATCCCAATTTTTTTTGGATTTTTTTATAGATTTATTAGGAGATAGTTATTATTATTGACTCGAGTCGGAGTCGAGTCAAGTTTAATTTACAAAACTGCCATCGCACGCCCCTCCATCTTTCCCGACCCCCTAATTGCTCTGTCCCGAATCGTCGCCGGAAAACCGCCGACACTAACCTGAAAACCGCCGGAACCACCGGAAAATTGAATTCGTGGGAAATTCGCCGGATCATCCGCTGAATGCACCTGGTCCAATCTGATCGGACTTTGGATGCCGCTAGGTGCCGAATTTGAGTTTCTAGCCACGAAACGGAAATCCTAGCCGTCGCCAATTTTTGATGACGCGAGGTATAATTATTTTTAATTTAATTATTTGAAAGTATTGATTATTAGAATTGCATGCTAGGATTGGTGAATTGTGTGTTATAATAATATATATAAATGTAAATTTGATTAAGGATAAAATATGAAATTTGTTTGATTGAGTGGTGTTAAAAATGGAGGCTAAGAAATTAATTAGGGTAACTAGGCGATGATCATGATCTAATGCAAACTAGCCTAAGTAGACTTGCTAGAATTGATATAGGTTAATGTGTGTTGACTGATGAGTGATTGTGTCGATTGTGTGTGCATGCTATAGGATGTGTGATTCATCATGCGGGCGTTAGTTTTTAGCCTGATTGTGTAGGTACGGTGTAGGAGCTCGCTGCCTAGGCGCGTGGACCCGTTTGGAGCTTCTACCAGGTCCGTTTAGGACTCATTCTCTGTTTTACGCTACTCTATTGTATATTTGATTTATCATGTGCAGGACGAGTTAAGTGGCGTTTTATCGGATCCCACTTAACTCGGGCCATTTAGCCAACAGTTTTATTTCGGATTAATAACCCTCGAGGATGAGATCCCTCGAGTTTGTTTTCGAACTTCAGATCCAGCTCAAGTTGCCTTCGGGCCTATTGTATAAATCCCAACCCAGGCCTATATATGTATAGTTTTCGCATTTTCGGTGAGAGATGGGATGAGGGTTACTTGCGGCCACGTCTTCAGATAGGGCGTGTGCCCGGAAGAGCGGGCTCTGGAGCTTGGGAGAACCCACTTCGTTCCCGAAGGATCCAGACAACTCCACCTTTGAGTTCCTCAAACCCGGAGAAGTGTGGAGGTTTACGGGTACTGCAATGCAGCGCATGTCTAGACTTGTGGTTCAAAGGGTACTGAAGGCGACTGCCTGAGAGTGCTCGGCCTTTGTGCTCAAGGCCAGGAGTAATATGGAAGGTGCAGAGGGCAGTAAGGAATGAAATTTGATGCGAGAAGCGATAGAGAAATGGCCAAGGTATGAGAATGAGAAAGAAAGGGGACGCTGTCGACCCGAGGGCGACGCAGCTCCCGTATGTGCCCTGATGAGAGTTCTTGAAGAAGTATATGGTTTTGATTCAACAGGAGAGTTTGCTCTCCTGTGCCAGATTGATATTAGTTATTTTCCGGGCCGGTAACACTCGTTACTGACGGTTTTTCTATATATATGTAGGTGAGGAATGCGAGCGATGAAAGCTGTCGGGACTGCGGAGGAGCAGCACGGAACCGCGCACACATGTACCTGCCGCGTGTAACGTATGTATAATGATGGTGTGTTATTGTTATGTAAATGATAATTTTGATGTGTTTGCTTGAATGAATTACTTGTTATGAAACGAACTGATAAATATGAATGAGTAGGGAGCTTTGGAGTTCAGACTCGGCTCGGGTACAAACGAATGAGATAATGATTTAATGTCATGGTAGATTGTTATGTGTTATCGTATTTTCATAAAATAGTATATATTTTCTTTTGGTTTCTCATTTGTTGTTTTGTTTTATTTTGCTTGTACATCATAGCATGCATGTAGCGACCGCGTGAGAACCCAATCGTTCCCATTCATGCATTTCATATTTGCATCTCTATCTTGAGACGCCGAGAGTAGATCCGGGTCGGCTTAACCGAATCTAGTAGATTAGCGAACGGTTCGGTCGCCGGCGACATTTTCGGGTCGGTTCACGGGTTAGCCGAAACAGGGTGTTACAGAAATGGTCCAAGACTGTGGGATAATTACTTCATGCATTATCGTTTGAAACATAAGTTCTTTTGAGTTAGAAATGCTAGACTTATTTGCTTTTAATTTATTCATGTTACCTTTTAAGTAACACCCGGTTCGGTTAGGACGGGTCATTTTACGGTTGCTTTGGTAAATTTTGAGTAACACCTAACCAGCAAGGCCTAGAATATCATAAAAAATAGCCGGTCGTTACAGAGTCAAATATATTAAAAAACATTTTCCACATTTTTTCCACGGTCTTTACAGAAATTCATACTGGTATTTGCTAAAACCATGATCACATATCCATCTCATAACTTTACTAACCATTAGCACTGAAACATCCACAGGTCAAGTCTTATTGAGCACAAAATCTAAAATCCAACAAACTAAAGGAAATACCTATCAGTCTAGTTTAGGACAGCTCCACATAGTTGTAACATCTCAATAGGCCAAAACATGGCTTTGATACCAATTTGTAGCACCCCCACTTCGGTTCACCTAAGAACTGAATCAGAAATGTTTCCAATTGAATCTCGTCATGTTTAAAGTTGTCGGTCGATACGACTCAATAGATGAAATAGATCGAAACAACCGTCTTGGTGTCATGAGAATGGAAGACATTATTAAATACACATCAAAATGCATCAAATATAAGTAAAAGTTAGAAAAGAAATAAATGTGTTGAGCTCAAGTGCATGTACCATTTATCTGTCCTTCCACCAAAGTTGATTCAGGATTTGCAAGACCTACATATATTATATGAAAAATGTTAGTAACGAATGTTAATTATCCGAAAAATAACTAAAACAAACTGGCAAATGGGTATTCCATCACCCGTGAAAACTTATGAAACTTCAAGATTTTCCTCAAATTGGGCAGTAAGCAAACATACTTAAACAAGTGTCGGCTCACATGCGCGGCATATAATCATATTCATACATACAATCCTTACGCCCTCACACCTTTCATATCACCCGTTATGCTACTCGAGTGGCAAAAGGAACAGTTAAGTTAGTGCCACAAATTTTGGAAATGCGTTACAATACATAGAACTATCATACACCGCATTACCTCATGGTTTGAAGAATACTATTGTGGCCCATACATATCTCTGTACCACTCATTCTCTTATTCGTGAAATCCATAAAAAGGAACGTCCTTATATAATAGGCTTAGGGAAGAGGCTTATATCATATATTTCTAGAGCTTCAGTTCACAAACTAACAAGGGATCTTATCCTTGTAGTTTTATTAAACATGCGTAGAAAACACATCTAAATGACCCGACATTAGAGGGATGTAAAGAAACATCGCCGATGTCGTCCTACATATAAAACACAATTAAATTCGACACTGTAAGGAGTCAAGCAGAGAGGAAGAGTCCTACATACCTGTGGTCCAAGCTCTAAGCACATCGTCACATCTGCGGCTAGCTCGGATTCCATAACCTATATCGAAACCCATTGCTAAGTAAAATAGTAACAGCTCTATTTGATGCATTTCAATACACTCTAATATAGAAAACAATGTTAACAAACATATAACTAAACATGTGGCATGTAAATTGAGACATAATAATAAATAATACTATATTCATATAATAATAATATAATTATACTATATAAATACATAGGCAAACACGAATAAATATCATATATATTCGTATTTATTAAAACATAAATAAATAAATATTTAATATTCATTAATCATGAATAATAATAATAATAATATCATCATCATCCTATATAGAATACGTAATTAATACAAATAAATAATGACATACACACAAACAAACAAATAGATAAATAAATAAATTTACATATATGTAAATATATACTCACACATACACAATTTAGTAAACATAAATATGACTAATATTCAAAAGAAAATATATCATTAATATTAATAAGTAATCATATAGACATGCATTATAATCAATTATTACATGAATCATATGAAATGAATAATGATAAATAAATAAATAAATAAAACAATAAATGAAGAAAAATGATCATAACACCCAATCATATATGTGTATATGCATATATACACATATGAATATGCATCTAAACTAATCTAAATATGCCTCAAAACTAATATACAGGTTCTTGTGTAAAGACCCGAAAATTAGTCGAATCTAGTTTAATCAGTCGACTCGAACACATTAATTAAGTGAACCATACCATTTAAGAAGTTGAGTGAAAAGCTAACTGAACCGTGTTATTTACCCAATTACCCGGTTAAAGGAATTATGGTGAAAGGGTGCTTCCACAAACCCTAGCCGTCATTTATTCTTTATAAAAGGAGAAGGGGTTGTTGAACCTAGGAAATAACAATGGATGATGGGGTGTGAGAATTTAATGAAGGGGTCGTTGAACCTAGGAAATACCAATGGATGATGGGGTATGAGAATTTAATAGAGGGAATGGTTGAAGTGTATATATATGCAGGAGGAGGGAGTATTTCATCCCTCATGTCTGTCCCAGGTGACCTCCTCATTACTGTGTAAGTATTTCATCCCTCATCTCCGTCCCAGGCGACCTCCCCATTACTGTATTAGGGTTCACGGGTCACAGTCAGACGTAATCACAAATCAGGTA
Organism: Piper betle; assembly: GCA_033002965.1. Lineage (NCBI taxonomy): Eukaryota > Viridiplantae > Streptophyta > Magnoliopsida > Piperales > Piperaceae > Piper > Piper betle. Next base: position 575 of record JAURVB010013234.1, on the reverse strand, counting down.
CGTATAATAGGTAGAACATCGTATTTTCCTTGTTGGTAGCCTAGGTCGGCCTGAGCCCAGATTTGACTACCATGCACCGTGTAACGACCCGCCATTTTTCATGATAATATTGTGGGCCTAACTGGCTAGGTGTTACTCAAAATTAAAGCAATATGTCAAACATTATTAGAAATCATAACTTATAATAAAATCCCACAGTCTTGGACCGTTTCCCAGCAGCCACACTTATTCCTCAATTAAATAACAAAAAGGAGTCCTCATATTACTTTGCTCCATGCTCTAGTTGTCAATCATCGAATCTCGGATCTGCACACCTGCGGAGGCAATTCCGCGTTAGTTATTACAACACTAAGTAGTATAATAGATAAAACAAACAAGTACATTCCACCATTTTCATATATTTATTTTAATATGCGGTGGAGCGATTCCGCTATACTCCAAAACAATGCGGAGGAGGTGTCCGCTGTGATCTGCACACCCCGACCGTAGCCTTTCTATGGGGAGGCTACCACTACCGTCTCCAGTGCCAGTGCCTCACACACCCTGGCCGTAGCCTTTTTGTGGGGAAGCTATCA